>JAOYND010196988.1:0-16060 GCA_025802135.1 Lagerstroemia fauriei
AAAGGGAATAGAAAGAACTCTAGATGTTGAAGCCGAATCTCTCGATCCCGACTTTACGATTTGTTGCCCGGGTCCCTATTCTAGTTCCGTAGTTGTTGCCCTTTTTCCTCCACTCTCTATATATCTATTGTTGTTGGGGTTGCGCCACTATTTATAGAACAATTAGACTCCCTCAAACCTTGATTTAATCAGTGTGGGATAGGAGGTTGTGGGTCCCACCATTTTTCCAAGTTGTCTGAGTTTTCTGGCGAAAAAACCCCTCAGTAGACCGTGGTCTATGGACCACGGTCTAAGCCCCTGTTTTGCATTCGGCTTCAGTAAACCGCGGTCTATACTCTATTCTGCGCACAGTTTTCTTTCTTTGGTCATAACTTCCTCCTCTCAGGTCCGATTTGTGATCCGTTTGATGCGTTGGAATCCTGACTCGACGAGCTTTCGAATAATATCTTATTGGCCATATTTACCTGCAGAGAGTGTGATAATTTTCCTCTTAAAATTTCTATATCAGACGTTGCATCCCCGTGCAAGCCATGTCTACGACTTCCACATATCTTCATTTCCATTGCCTGCACATTAACAACTCCCAGCAGTATCTAATTCATGCAAAACAGAGCATTTGACTCTCCACTGAAAATGATATGCAATTATACTCTAACTATGTGAAGAATGACCTAAAACTCAGATTTTCAAGTCGGGAATGGTTCATTAAACATATCAATTGTAATATCAACAATAAACCTTAAAGTAAAATCATTCAACCCCTAATCCTGAAATAAACTATTTCACACTGGTCGAAAATCTTCTCTAATTAAATTCAACAGATATAAGTCTTGTATTCCACGGACTTTTAAATGTCAAAATCGAAGAGAGGAGGAGGAAAGCTCCGTATACACGAGTAGCAAAATTCGAGGAGGAGAACTGCCATGGATGTGAGGAGAGGAGAACTTCCGCGGATGCAAGGAGTGGTTTTCTAACCCTTCTTGAGCGGGTGACTTGGAATTAGAAAACTCTAATGTGAGGAGCAATTTTCTAACTCATCTTGGGCGGCAAACTTGGAATTTTTTAGGTTTTCTAAATGAATATGAGGCAGCTTTTTATTTTTTGTCCAAAATGAATTATTATTATTTTATGATTTTATAATATAAGCTGAATATAGAGAAAAACTCGGATTTGTAATTGGATCTTTTGTAATCTTGTAGATATTATAAATCAGATTATGGATCAAGCGGAAAATACAAAATGTGAAGGCCATTAAAAAAATATGAATTTTTTTATAACTTTTAATACTTACTTGGCAAAAGGAGTAATAAGAATCATGTGAATTAGGAAGATATTGTGAATTATCAAGATATAGATAGATATAATCTTATTTTCATAATCTAATATATATGTTTAATATTCTATATATTAAATAAAACAGAAAGTAAATTCATCTAATTGTACTCTTAAATATGATAAATACACGCACTAATACGTTGGTCAATTAAAGAAAGATTCAATAGTTCAATGAGAGATCGATTGATTGGAATCCTTCATTTATTCAATCGAAACTGAACAAAGATAGAACTAGACCAATTTGCTAAATAACTTTCTTTCTTGGTATTCCTCAATCTCTACAGGTGATACCGGAGCGAACTTCCAATCTTTGTTATAAGGAGCCAAAATACTGTAAACCTATAAAAATGATTTAAAATACCATACATTCGGAACTTTTTACAGAAATATTGTTGTAAACTTGCAGGTTAAACAAGCGTTTTAAAAAAATGACCTTTTTCTTTCAATTTAAAGAATATATTGCATCTTGAAAATGTGATCACTTTACAAATATATATAGTTTATCTTTGTAAAGATATTGAATCTTAAAAATGTGATTTGAGGTAAAATAAAATTACCATTTTTCTAACCACAAAATTGGTTTAACGGGAAATATTTTAAAGACAATATGAGATATTGGAAGATAGATCCACGTGCACGTGTGTATATATATATTTAACTAAATCAAATACTATACAGATTTTAAAAGGAAATCAATTTAAAAATATGATAACATGAAGTAATTAAGTCCTTTGCACGCCTTTCTAGCAAGCCTAAACAAGAAATGTTGGAATAGTTTTTTATAATTAATAGAGGAATAATGTACTCTTTAGCTATAAATCATACTAATTTACTATTCATCAGTATCATAATATTCTTCCTGCTCTCCATCATCATCGTCAGCAGCATTAAGATCGTAAGTATCCTCATCCTCCTCATAGTTTTCTTCAGCCTCCTCATTTGCAGTCATTGAGGTGCCCACCAAACTATTAATATGATCATCCTCATATATCTCAATAGGTGGTGCGTTGGTGTAAACCAATGGGTCATTTAGATCATCAGAATTGAGCTTGTACTTAAATCACTTTGATAAGCCAGCTCCAATGAGTCCTCCAATTACACTTGGCCACTTCCGCTCGTTTTAATAACAACCAACCAATTCTCTTTGTACCTCAAACGATTCAGATAGGTACCACCGCGCTTAAGCTTTGACAATGTGGACAGGCCAAACGACCCGTTGTCGACCATCCAGACAACATACCATACGTGGGAAAATCATTTACAATCCACATAAGAGTTGCCCTCATGCGAAAATTTTGCTTGGTAGAAACATCATAAGTGTAGGCACCTTGTTCCCATAATATTTTCAACTCATCTATCAGTGGCTGTAAGAAGACATCAATACCTTGCTTTAGATTCTTTGGGTCGGGGATAATACATATCAGAAACATGTATGGCGATGTCATACACATTTGAGGAGGAAAGTTGTAAGGTGTCACAATGACAGGCCAACATGAGTAAGGGGAAGATGCTTGGTTAAACGGACCAAATCCATTGGTGCACAATCCGAGCCTAACATTACGAGGGTCGTCAGCAAAATTGGGATGTCTACGATCAAATTCCTTCCATGCATTCCCGTCTAAAAGATGACACATTATGCCTTCAGCTCTTCTATTCTCATAGTGCCATCTCATATGAGGTGTTGAACTCATGGATGCATAAAGTTGTTTTAATCGTGGAGTGATAGGCATATAATGCATCCTATTGAATGGAATAGGCTTTAGACTTGCTCTTGCCTTCCGATCGTGGCTTATATCTTGGTGCATCACAGAAGGTACATCTATCCAAATTATGAGTATGCTTATAATATAGCATACACCCATTCAAACAACAATCTATCTTCTGAGAAATAAGCCCAAGTCTTGACACTAGTTTCTTCGCCTCATAATATAATTTTGGAACTGTAGCATCTGCTGGGGTACATTCAGCTACGAGGTGAAGAATCCCATCCATTGCATCATGAGGTACATGTCAATCTGATTTAATACTCATCAATCTCACAGCAAGGGATAAGGTTGAGTGAGATGCGCACGCCCATAAGGGTTTTGCTAACTCTTGAAACATGTCATAAAATTGTTGACACTCTGAATTGGGTTGTTCATCATTTCTATTTGTCCTAGCACTTGGGGTGGCCATAGGTTCAACAGTTGGCCTATTGTGACTGTGAACAAGCTGGTCGTCATCTTGTCCATGAAAAATGTTACTGAATTCTTGCATGCCTGCATCAATCACCATTGCCCTGTATTGCTGTAACGGTTGTGGTCATGAAAAGTTTGGTGCAGCGTAGTCAATATTTTGCATATGATCAGCACACTCATTTGGATGAACCTCCCCATGATCCGTCCAATAGCAATAACCACTTTTAAATCCCCACTTGTACAAGTTGACTTCTAATTTCTTCAGGAACTAAAAGTCGACCATATTTAACACATTTTATGCATGGACATCTAATGGTGCCCTCCATTTGGAAATGAGACAAAGTAAAAGCATGATCAATAAAGGTCTCAACCCCATCTAAGACTCTCGTATGATGCCTCCATGATTCGGATGTAGCCTATTATACATCCATAATCTATTCCCAGGAATATCTATCTATAATGTGCAAACATAACATATTTAATTACGACAATAAACAAATAAAGAATATATACAATAATATCTATTTTTTCCTGCAACTCAAATAGGGTATATCACACAATAATATCTATAAAAGAATATTATGATATTATTGAGATCTCGAAATTATTGAGGTTCTAATTTGTTACCACTATTATCTCTTAATATATAAAATCTTATTTTTGTATATATCACACACAAATATTCAATTTTTTTTTTATAATTAACCATGTATGTTATAGTTTCATGTGTAATACGAATTAACATCTTAATTAAGGAAGATATTGTAAATTATCTATAGAAAAGAAAAATATTGTGAATTACCTATTAAAAAGGAGGATATTGTGAATTAGGAAGATATAGATAGATATAATCTTTTTTTTTATAATCTAATATGTATATATTTAGCCCACCCAGGCCAGCGGAGTTGGTTAAGGTGTGCGCCTGAATTGGGTGTGCTCCCCAAGTTCAGGAGTTCGAACCCCAACTAGCGCAGTTCGGTCGAGCGGGTTACCCGGTGCTATACGCCGCGCAAGCGGTAGTAGCACAGGCTGGCCGAGGGTCGCAGGATTAAACTTACGTCATAAAAATTGTATATATTTATTTTTCTATATATTAAATAAAATAGATAATAAATTCATCTAATTATACTCTTATATAAGATAAATACATGCACTAACAGGACAAATGCTAATGAAAAACGTAGTAAAACCAAGGCAATGCTCCTATAGTGCATATTGTAGATTAAAAAAAAAAGATGAAAAAATACGATATGAAAACAAGCATTTAACATATGAGGAACATTATAACAGAAGCAACAATCTGTTGGAGTTTGGCATTAATATTTAATCAATAAGCTTAATCAAAAGTTGATCAATCGAAAGAGTGCATAGATAACTTTACTTGATAATGGTTGAGAGGCAAAATCAGTTGAGAAATTTGTTAAATGCCACTCGTTCTGAGCATCCAATGACTTCTATGAGTAGAATATGTTTATTATATAATAATATTACCGTTAGATTTTCGTGAGAATATTACTCACGAAAAAGGATCGGCAAAATTTTCCCATGATTTTCGCGAGATATTCAGCCAACAGAATCAATTATTATATTTTCATTGAATTTTCGTGATATATTTTCTAACGAAAATCTTTATCGTTAGATTTCCGTGAGAAATGTTCTAACGGAAAATAGGAAAAATCCCTATTGGTCATACTTCACGAAATTTTCATGCAAATTTTTTCCATTAGATTTTTCTTTCGAAAGTCTAATGGGAATTTTCCGTCTGCCATTTCTCACGGAAATCAGCCATATTCTTGTAGTACTGTGAACGTTGCCAAGATGAGAAAAGTCAACAGCATCCAATGACCCACAAAAATTTGGAACATGACGGAAGATGATTACTAGCGATTAGTTGGCCTTCCCAGTTCATTGAAGGCACCTAGAACAAAGAACAACTAGATAATAAGATTGGAGAACAAAATGGTACGCGTTGATATTGAGCAAATTCGTCTAGTTAATACAACTGACGGGGAAAATAACTCATGCACTTGATTTTGGAGTAAATTTTACTCTCTAATGTTCTCTATGTTTTGAATTTCACATGCAATCTTACTTCCGTCAATTAGTTACATTCTTCTATTCGCATTGCATTTTACAGGACCTAGCCTTGTGGAAATAGATTGGAATGAGAGAATTTTGAGGATGGGTTTACTGCATTGGTTGTGTGAATGCAAACTCGACCGCTCAAAAGACGAACATGAAGGAATGATAATGATGGATGAGGCTAGGGGTGATCAGGTCCAGATCTCTGTATTTTTCACGATACCCTAACCATATCCTATATAGGACAAGTTTGTAAATTTTGTTTGTGTATCCTATCCTATTGAATTTTTGAACCGAACCGTACTGGAACATGTAAGATAATCACATGTTCCGGGTATCCTGTTAGAACCTACTTATTATTTATTCTTTTACCTCTATTATATGGATTATTTTAGTATTTTTTATGATTATTATTATTTCATATATTTTTTTTCATAATCAAATATGTGCAATTTTAAGTATATTTGCATTATATTTAAGCACTATGTATTATTGATTTTTTAAGTTTTAATGATATTTTACGCATGAAAAATTTATCAACTTATTATGTCAATTATAAAAGTTCGTCGAGTTAGGAATACAAAATTTTAAATAGTTCGTGAATTAGACTTCAAACGAGAAAGGTATGGGTGATTAACATTAACTGCACGAATCAGTTAACATGTTCTGGCTCTGGTTCTGGGTATCATGTGTGTCGGATTCGGAACCAAAACTGAAACCAAAACCAACCAGTTCCTTGAATCATTACTTGGAACCTACCCTATTTACCTCTACCAATTTCTAGTCTATCCTATACCCATGCACACTCCTCTAGATGAGAGACATCCTTTATGACACAACCCAAAAATGATTTCAGGTACTCCTGAGAATGAAGACAATGATGAGATAATCTATGATTCTTGTCATTGGGCAAAACCAACAAAATCCGTTTTTCAAACAAGTAACATAAGGTTGAACATTACTGCACTTGGCGATATTTAGGGTCCTTATCAAATAGCCCCCCACCTGGAGCATACTATTTCCTTACTATTTAACATTACTGCAACTGTGTGGTTATATTTAAAATAAAATTAAAAATCAGATATGTGCAATATTCTAATTAATTTTTACAAGATGGTTCAAACTCACTTTGGATTGATCCTTAAGCTCGAAGGAATGGATAACGTGCTAGCATTTTGACAAGATAAATAATCGAATTTATTCATAATAGTGTTATATTCCATCAAATTTCGTTCACCTAGAGCCTATAACAAAATGGTTGAGTTGAGAGATAACATAAACACATACTCAATGTGCTACAGGTCTTGCCTTTTCAAGCAAATGAGGACAGTGCATCCTCATTATCATTCACGTAATAAATCAAATTTTCCACACAGATTTTGTTTGGAGAGGTACCACTTGAATCTTGTTTGGGAAGCTGACCCAATACGAACATCTTCGTGTATTTGAATGTCTATGTTAGATCCAAAGTTTACCAAGAAGTAACGAAAGGAACGAAGAATAAAAGAAAAATGTAATATGGCAAATATCATAAGACGATTGATTTTGCTTAAATTGGACACATAATCACAAATGTTCCTTGGTGTCGTCGACGGCATCAAGCGCGTAAAATCTTACTTTGGAGTAGAGGCATCAATGGTCCGGGCCGGATGTTTTTTGTGTGCAAATTATCAAGACCAAATGTTTTTTTATGGATCATGAAAATCACCTGCTTCAGTACAATTTTTTGTGGTTTCTTGGATCCAATTTTCAATATAATAAAAAAATGTAAAAATAATAAAATAGACTTATTATAATAAATGTAATATAATCATGAATCGAAATTCAGGTTTAATAATACCGAAATATCATTTTTATTTTTAAAATCCTATAATAAAATAAATTATTAATATTATATTATCTTTTTACATGATTTCACGTAGGATTCAGGTTGGGTATAAGGAAAAATAGGAAAACCGAAAAAGTAAAAAATTGAAAAACCCGACCCAACTCAAATCGAAAATCAATTGCAGTCTGAACAATTTCTTAGGTGATTTTCAAGGGCATAAAAAATAGCCAATAAAAGTCGGGGTCCGTACCAAAAAACTAGCGGCCTCGAACCCTACCCATTTTAATGCACTTATCTAAAGCTTACAACAACATAATATATATATACTAGACATGGAATCGTGCTACGCACAGAAAAAAATAAAAATAAACAAATGTCAAATACTGGGATAAATCCGTATAATTATATCCCTTATTTATAACTTATTAATATTTAATTAATTTAAAATTTATTAAGTGATAGTAGTAAGTATGATATTCTTAATTTTCATCATTATACTACGTTAATTTTGCTTTTTCATTTTTATAATTTCAAATTATTCGTTCAAAAACCATAATATATTTTTGCTGCTAAAATTGTAGATATTGAGTGAGATAAGAAAATCTAAACAGTTAACGAAAGATATTTACTGTTAAGATTGTAAATATGAAGTGCGAGAAAAATGACTGAAATTATTGATTTGTCCTTACTATGAAAATTAGATGCATGCCATAAATTTTGATATGTAAATTAGATTAAGGGTAAATATAGAAAGTAAAAAAAGTCACCAAACTTTCCACATATTTGCATATAATAGTATAGATATATATACACACACACTACATTAATGTTATAGTACGATTAAAAGGGAAACAATTCAAATTTTTGTCTGATTTATAAATTTTGATGCTACCAAATTTAAATCTTATTAATTATTCATCAAATATTACTTGATATTATTAATCTTAACATTATCTTCTTAATTAATATTGGACCTTAATAGTGCACTTAATGTTAATTTTGATCATTTGACTTGAAAATTATTTCATTTTAGTATTATTAGACTTACTAATATTTGAGATGTTTATAAAGATATGCATTATGTTAAGGTCATGTAAGAATTGGATTGAGGCTCAAAAGGCTATCTTTCATTATGAATAAACTCTCACTATATACATGATATTCGGTTTGACTCACTATAGTAGTGAATCTCGAAGATAAGGAAATAAAAAAATAAAGGAAACTGTAAAATAAGGAATCAATCCTATCTATCCAATAATATACACAATATACACAGTTGCTTAGAATAGCACAAAATTCCCACAATACGCCCCCTCAAGTTGGTGAGTGAAGAGTTCGAACTCCCAACTTGCCAAGTAGAAAATGGAGCCAATCTCGACCCAAATGCCTTGGTGAAGATATCTGCAAGTTGTAATCGAGTCGAGACATGTGTTGTGGCGATAGATCCAGACTTTATGTGTTCATGAATAAGTTGGCAATCGATCTCAATATGCTTAGTGTTCGTGGAACATCAGATTGGCAGCAATATGCAGAGCAGCTTAGTTATCACAGAAAAGCTGTGTCGGGCTTGAAAAAGAAACCCCCCAAAGTGGATAGTAAATTGGGTAACCATAGAAGCTCGCTAACAGTTGTCGCCATGGTCCGATACTCGGCTTCTGCAGATGACCTGGAAACTGTTGTCTGCTTCTTGGTCCTCCATGAAATAGGATTATCACCTAGCTTGATAAAGTATCCTATGATAGAACGGTGAGTCATTGGACATGATGCCCAATCAAAGTCACAATAAGCCGTTAGCTGTAAAGAAGAGGGCGTGATAAGTATTCCGTGAGCAGATGATTGCTTAAGGTACCGAAGTACTCGCATTGCTGCATCCCAATGGCCTTGACATGGGCTCTGCATGAACTGCGAAAGAATATGCATAGAGTAACACAAATCCGGTTTGGTAATGGTTAGGTAAATAAGACATCCCACAAGTCGTCGGTATCTCCTTGGATCAGATTAAAGTGAACCAGACTCATCGGACAATTTATGTTTTTCCTCCATCGGAAAAGATGATGGCCGTGATCCAAGCATTCCACACTCCAAGAGAATATCTAATGTGCATTTTTGTTTATTCAAGAATAGTCCAGAACTGGTGCGTGTCACTTCAATGCCCAAGAAGTACTTTAATGCTCAGAGATCCTTGATATGAAAACACTTGGCGACATATTGCTTAAACATGGAGCAATGATTAGAATTATTGCTGACCAGCAACAAAGCGTCAACGTAAACAAGCACTGCTATGAATACTTCTCCTTTTGAATAAGTAAATAAGGAATGATGACCGCTAGCCTGTCGAAAACCATATTCAAGGAGTGCAAATGAGAATTTTGAGAACCAGTTACATGATGCTTGACGGAGACCATACAATGATTTACGTAAACGGAATACCTTTCCTTTGATTGAGGAAGAAAAACCTGGCGGTAGTAACATATAAACTTCTTCATCCAGATCTCTGCATAAGAAAGCATTATTGACGTCCATTTGAAGAATATCCTAGCCTCTTGTCACTGCAACTGCCAATAAGCAACGAACAATTACTAATTTTGCAACTGGAGCAAAAGTCTCATGAAAGTTGACTCCATCTATCTGAGTGAAGCCTTGGCCACTAGACGTGGTTTATATCATTCCACACTACCATCAGCTCGTCTCTTGATTTTGAAAACCCACTTGCAACCCACGGGATATTTTCCGGGGGAAGGTCTTGAATTGTCCACGTGCCATTTAGGTCGAGCGCCTTAACTTCGTCAGCCATAGCCGCATACCATCGTGGGTCCTGTATGGCTTGTTTATAACTTCTTGATTCAATCTCAGAATCAATTGCAACCATATATGTCATGTGACATTTAGGAATATCAGTATAAGAGATGAACTTTTCAATAGAGTATGGCATACCTGAGGAATCCGATGGATTGGGAGTGAGGAAGGGAAGCATCGGTAGTGTGGCACACGTAATCAGTCAATTCGGATGGCAAACGTCTATCTCTGTTAGATTTCCTTTGTAATGCAACCTGTCTAGATTGGCCTACTTGCATGTTATGGGGCCACAAATCAGCCTCTCCATTGCCCGTTGTAGCGTACCATTATTGGGTTGAAATTCATTTGGTCCATGCCCTTTATGTGGCCCACTGTTGATTCCAAAATTTGAGCTTGTGGGCGTGTGGCTGTTGGACCCTTCAGCTGAAATATTAGGCGGTGTTTAAATCCCTTCTCTCTCAAATGCCACAAACGTGTTGTTCCCTCGGTTCGCTAGGCCCAGCTTCATCGACAAACATCCTATTTTCCAACTTGTCTAACTTTGAATTATCAATTATAGTTGAAAAAGGGAAATGATTCTCATAAATTATCATATCCCGTGATGTAAAAATCTCTTGAGATTGTAAATCATACACACGCCATCCTTTCTTTCCATAAGGATATCCCACAAATATGTACTTCTGAGATCATTCTTCACATTGATCCTTTACTCGTGGGTGATTTTGTGCATAACAAAGAGACCCAAAAACCCGTAAGTGAGAGAAATTCAGCAACTTCCCAAATATGATTTCATAGGGCTTTTACATGATAATACGACAGTCGGCGTTAAATTAATCAAATGTGCTGCCGTAAAAACACACACCCCCCCCCCCCAAAATTTTACCGGAAGAGATGCCTGAAAGAGAAGAGCCCGTGCCACATTAAGAATATGACGATGTTTTCTCTCTACCCGTCCATTCTGTTGAGGTGTGTCTGTGCAGGATAGCTGATGTACAATTCCATTCTTCAAGAAATAATCCTGCAATTCTTTCGACAGAAGCTCTAATCCATTGTCACTTCAAATTGCCTTAACAATTTGAATAAATTGATTCTTAACCAGACTACAGAACCCAATTAAATAAAGCCCAGCCTTGGATTTTTCTCGTAAAAGGTATAGCCAAGTTCCTCTACTATAATCATCAATCAGGGTAGGGAAATAACGAGCACCAGAAATGGAAGGAACTTTGTATGGACCCCACAGGTCACAATGAATTAATTGAAACAAATCATCAGCTTTATTCAAACAATTCAGAAATTTGGACCGGGTATGTTTGGCTCGATGACAAACGTTGCAAATCTTATTAAGGTCACCTAAAGATAAATTAAGACCACTCATCCTGACTTGACTTGATGGGTGTCCAAGTCTTCGGTGCCACAACTATCCATCATTTGTCACTTTATAAGCAAAGACTGAACATGCCACATGCTGTAGGTAGTAGACCCCTCCTCGAAGCTCACCTACTCTAATCATCTTCCTTGAGGTGCGGTCCTGTATCAAGCACAAATCGGGAAAAAAATGTTACTCAACAATTAAGATCTTGAGTCAACCTTGCAACTGATATTAAGTTGCATTTAAATTCGGGAATTAATAAAACATCATTTAAGAAGAAACCATTCCCGAGATTCACGTTCCCAATAAGTGTAGCATGAGCTGCTCCTCCATCGAAATGTAAATAGGAGAGGACCCAGTAATAATCATGGAATCGATAAGTTGTTCAGCACATCCGGTCATGTGCATGGATGCTCCTGTATCAATAATCCATTCATTCTCAGAGTCCATTGAAATTAAAATATTACTAGAAAGTGACTCAGAGTGTTCTTCATCAGCTCCAATTATACTCAACAACTGCTAAAATTGAGAATCAGACAAGTTGCGATTCAAAATTGGGCCGGTTGCATCTCTGCTGGGTTGGTCAGCCCGTGTTGCAGTGTTGAGGCTCGATTGGGCTTGGAGAGCAATGTGGGCCTTAGGAACATTGTTCTATTGCAGCGCTCGCCAAGCAGTATTATTTGTCGTTCCTCCACTTGTGGTCCAATTAAAATGGTTTGGGCCCCCTCTCCTATTGGGCCCGCGTGTTGCGTGTCCACGTGAAATGGGCTTACTTGTCAATATGCCACCTTTCTCCTTCCTCTGCTCAGCCCAACCTGGTGTTCCATGGAGCTTCCAGCAAGATGACCGGGGATGGGCATCCTTCCAACAGTATGTACATGTTGGTCTTTCTCCCGAATTAACATTTGAATCAATTTGCTTGTTGTCTTCAACTTTGACCATAAAAGTTGTAGCTTCAATCCCTGTCTCATGTGCTCAGGAAACAAGTTTTTGTCTGAACGATAATGGAATATATCCTACTTACTGATGGCATAGGTTCAATACTAAGGATATTAGAACATACCATTCCAAATTCAAGATTAGGTCCCATCAAGAACTGATAAATTTTCTCATTCTCTCATTGTGTCATATTCTTCACGGTGGCACCGCATGAGCAGGTTGTGGGCTCGAGATAATTTTCAAGCTCATCCTAGAGCCCCTTCAATTTGGAATAGTATTCCGCAATCATCCTCCCTTCCTCTTTAAGTAAACAAATCTCTCGCATTACCTTGCGAGTATCGCTCTTTTAAGTAGTCCTACAGCATCTTGGCTTCTTCAGTACATGCCACACTAGCTTGTAGATCCTTCTCCAATGAATTAAATATCCACGCAATAAGCATGGAGTTGTATACCTCCCACTGTTCAACATAGGGCTCACCGTCCTTCGGCTTCTTGATGGTCCTGCTAATAATTCCCAGCTTGCTCTTTGCACGCAGTGCATTCCACATTGCACGAGACAATGTGAGATAATTGTTCCCATTTTGTAAACATGAAATTAAAATATTTCCTGGATTATCCAAGTTTACGAGCACGTACACTGATGGGAGTGTTGAAGCTTCTTTGGCCATGAGACGTGAAGATTGACAATGTCTTGATGTCAAAGGTCAGATGATAAGCACGACTGTATTGGTGCGAGGGAGATGAAAAAAAATGTAGAAAATTAGGATCTTTGCTATGATACCATGTAAGAATTGGATTGAGGCTCAAAAGGCTATCTTTCATAATGAATAAACTCTCAATATATACATGATGTTCGGTTGACTCACTATAGTAGTGAATCTCAAAGATAAGGAAATAAAAAAAATAAAGGAAATTGTAAAATAAGGAATCAATCCTATCTATCCAATAATATACACAATATACACAGTTGCTTAGTATAGCATAAAATTCCCACAATAGTTCATGCTGATTACGATTAATTTTGATTTATTATATTCACATTTAATAAATTATTTCACTAAAAGTCTATGGTGCTCTATAAATTCAATTTCTTGGGCCAGGTTGGGTCGTTCTTTTGGTTTCTATATTTTTTATTTTTCGTTTGCACCTCTATACAAGAGTAGATTTATCGACTCTAGCCCATCTTGTGTATGGGTCGAGAAAGTCTTGTATGTAACGGGTATACCACATGATAATGCTGACGTGGGGTCATGAGCCAATCAAATTAAGTCATTTTATGGTCTTTTAAGCTTTATTAAAAAATCCTAAAAATAACTGAATCACGTTAGCTCGTGACACTACGTCAGTACTGTCATGTAGTATACCTGTTATACACAAGACTCTTTCGTATGGGTGAGACTCTTTTACTCTCCGTTTTCTCTCAAAATTTCTGGAATTCTAAGGGCAATGATTCCTCCACTTGGACAAATCAGCTGACCATGAGTTGCAGGTCCCTCGATGTTTAGACAGGCTTCTTAGTCAGCTCAACCCCTAGCTCTCGACTTCAAATGTTGTTCGAAATAACTTCATTGTCTTCACCTCGTTGAGAGGCTCGATGTTGACTGCCACATCCATGAACCAACTCATTATGATTTTGACTGGTACTTCCTTGCTCTGTTTCAAGGAGAACAAGTCGCCTATCTCCTTGTAGTTGATACTCCCCTCAAATCTTTGATAAGAACTAGAGTTAGAAGGCACATGAGCTACTAACCGAGCATAAAGAGTGAGTGCATAATGAGGTTGCCCCTTGGATGGTGGTTGAGAATAACTGCACATGTAGGGCCTTATGTTACCCATGGCCATCAATGTGTCAAGAACAGTTGGAGGTGGGCTCAAAGGGTCAAACTTGCCATTAGAGAGGGGGATCTATGGAGGACTAAAAATAACGGGTACAAGGACGCTCAGTACCTTGTTGTGACAAATCTATCCTGGTATTAGGGGCTCCTTTTTTGTCCAGAGCTTTGATTATTGGATCAACTTATTGTCAAATCTAGTACGTTACGATGGGGTCTTCTAAAGATTGTTAGTGCTTGACATGTCGAAGTTGACTAGAGCGAACTGGTTAGAATGTAGTTCGTGATAAGGAAATACCATGTACCTGACTAAGCTTTGCCACCTTTTCCAGTATAGATACAAATATGAAATCTATAGCCCAAAAACATAGGGATATATTGTCTAGTGCTAAGCAACCAAATTGGTTGCTGGGCTATTATTTCTTCTTCAGGCAACTTTCCCCGAAATCATTCTAATTTTTGTGGGCACCCTCGCTATAGAATTTGCTCCAAGTGTCATGTCTAATCTCAAGGCATTAATGAAGTGTAATATGCTCTATATTCCACACATGAACTTATGGCTTCTCGGATGGCGTTGATGCCATTGATTTAGAGTTGGCTAGTGTCTCGGAGACTGGTGGTCTATTAGCAGTGGCATGAGATGAGGATTGGTTGCGGGCATTATGGCCACACCAGCGTGCCTTTCTAGCAATACCTCAACATTGGTACGAGCAAGCCCCTCTTGTTGTTCTTTGAACATAATAGGTACTTCCTGAAGTATTTGCTCATGAGCTATGGTTCGGACTATCTCGACTATCATATTTCACATTCATGCCATACAGTTCAAGGGAGGAACTTGAGAGGAGATTCTAGGAAGGACTGCTACTTATGCAAGGGTAGCAATGGGGAGAGTGCATCTAGGATAGGCCGAGAGGATGTCTTGGTTTTCCTCCTCATTTTCCTGAGTCTTGTGCTTCAATTGCTCCTTGTGGGGTGCCATGATGGGGGGATTTTTGGGCTCTTTAGAACTCAGTTGTTTGTTTCTCTCAACAAGAACATGTTTTTTGGGTAAATCCATTGGGTTATCAAGTAGGTCTCCAGGTTGGGAGTCCAAGACTCTTAGGGGTGAAAGGAAGTTAGATCCTTGATGGTGGCTGGATTGACTCTTTGATACTTAAATTAGCAAAAAGTATTGTAGGTGGAGAAGGATTTTTGCATATGCAAAAGAATAGAGTGAGTTTTGAGTAAAGGGTAGAGATGAGATCTAAGGGAACCCGTGGTGTGTGGAGATTAACAATAGGAGGGCTGACATGGCACATCTCATGCGAGTGAGTCAGCATTCTTATTGCAATGTAGGATGAGCTGAGGATGCAAAACTGATTGCGATCTTTCTCAGACAACCGCAGTGAGTCGCATGCGTGTGCCAAAATGATGGGCAATTAATTGGGCTAGTCCCTGATCGAGGGGTAGTCCTGTTGGTTTAATTGGTGCGCATCAGATACCTTGACATCTATCGTTTAGGCCACATTTGGCATCAAGGAATAGAAATAATGACCAACCTATTCAATTGCAATTCGCTCTCTTATATTCTTGTTCTCATATACCAAACATAACATTTTGCCAGAGGGGAGACACTTTACAAAGATAAGAAACATCACATCTATTAAGTGTCAAATCTGTACAAAAGCCAGAATACACTTTTCGACAAAGTAAGATCTCTCCA
>JAOYND010197088.1:0-16059 GCA_025802135.1 Lagerstroemia fauriei
AATTTAATTTTGTAATGTGTTGTTTAATGCGGTCACAATTGGATTAATGCTGTTTAATTGGCATTAATGACAAGTCCTCCATCCTTTATGAATTGAACTTTTTCTTTAGAGTTAAAAGATAGATTTGGAAGCAAACAAAAAGGAAAGTCTCTCCTCCTAATTTTCTTGCATTATTTTTTTAGGGGAAAATGACAGTAGAGGTCCTATAATTTTATCATTTTTGGCAATTGAGTCCTATAACTTTGAAAGTGGCTAATTCAGTCATATAACATCAGTTCCGTTAACCTTTAAGTCCAATTTGTCACCGTTCCGTTAACTGAACAGTTGACGGCGTGAATGCCACGTCAGCAAAATAGTAACGGTTTGGACTTAAAGGATAACGGAACTGATGTTATAAGACTGAATTGGTCACTTTCAAAGTTATAGGACTCAATTACAAAAAATGATAAAGTTATAGGACATCTACTGTAATTATTCATTTTCTTTAGTATTCTTCCATCTGTTCAAGCTTATAAGAGAGCTCGAAGCTCGGTAGTACCTTCAACTTTGCACCTCATCGGAGATAGACTTCAACGTTGCTTTAACACAACAAGGAATTGAATCTATCTTAAGGAAACTATGACCGTTGCAATTATTGACTTTTAGTGTTGTTTGCATTTATGTACTTTGTTAATTTTCAACATCACTATTGTTGTATATTTTGATTTAGTTTTTATTATGTCAGAATTGTTTACCTATAAGTCGAATATAATTTGATCAATTTCATTGATGAGTGAAATTTAACATAAGCAAAGTCACAATTATAATCATCAATATCAAGATTTATCTTAAAATTTAATTATTATTTACAGCAAATATCAATATATCCAACAACATAGATCAAGTGTAGGTGCAGTGTGTGAAAATAACGTATAATGTGATCAAAACATGCATATTTCTAACTGGTACTCCTTACAAATCATGAAAATCAAGCCCTTTAAACTTGAAAACTGAAATTAAGAATGTAAATTCATGAAAAGGTTTATTTCTAAAAAAACAAATTTTAAAATATTATTGTAACCAAATATCATCAATGTACCAACTCTCAATTAACAGTAGTATCATGAACGATATAACACCAATATAAGTAATGCACTCATGAAAGACCATGGGTTGTGCGCCTTTAATAAACGGATCCACAAGTTATACCAATATGCACTATAGATAAATGATCACTCTAAACTCTTTCTTTAATAACTAGGAATTTAATATCAACATGCTTGGAATTTAAAGAACTGATGCTGTTGTTGGAATACATCTCTTCTAACTTATTGCCACGAGATAATTTTCCCGATCTTTTGATTCTATTGAAATTTGTAGCTCGTTAACAAAATTTCCTAACCATATTCCATGGTTAGATACCTCATAGCAAGTTAAGAACTCAAATCTCCATCTGTGATGCGGTTATGAGCATTTGCTCAACACTCTTCTAGGAGAAGTTCCAGTAGCCAGCACATAAATATAGTCCGATGTAAATTTGTGATTACATTAGCATCCAACATAATCGGAGTGCCTAAATACTCGATGATCTCTAATTGATCCTATTCACGTATGTGAGCATGTAGTGTTTCATTCTTTATATGTACAACAAAACTCGCTCGCTTGATATCCTTCTAATGATCCATGCCAGGATAACATATGGATCTTCCTATTTGGCTTTCCTCGTGTAAAACATTGCACGCAGCCAGACACATACACACGTAAGTATACATCAAACTTTCAACAATAGATTAATACAAAATTTTCTACATTTATTTTTTCTCAAATTAATTTTTTGACCTAAAAGATTATATTAGATAAAGGATTTTAAAGAAGCCGAAAATGGTGGTGTCGATCAACCATGATGTTCCTCGCATGAGAGGCTTATCACATTGATTTTTTCATCCCCTCCTTTACCAGTGATCACAAGTATGGGCCTTGAAGCTTTCCTCGACTATTCTTTGATCAAGGGGTGAAATAATTTATAAAAAAATTATTCAGAATAAAATTATCTACTAATGTACGAAAGCAATAGACTGAAACTCATATATTTTCTCAATTCATGTCCTAAAAAAATATTTATGCATAAAAACTCATGACCTAAAATAAGGTTTGAATAGACTAAAAGTGGCCCATAATATCCTTGGGCCTTGGGCCCTGGGCATGATTATCGACCGCACAAAAATGATGGGCCCATCTCGAACCGCTGACCAACTTTTCAACTCTCATATCTAAATCGTGCCACGTGTCTATAACCCCAAGTTTTCAACAGAGTGAATATTTTTTTCATTAGGCCAAGAGGAGAAATTCTTAAATTATTCTACCTCATCATGTGTCATGAAAAAATATCAATCAGATTGTGACAAACGAACAAATTCGTGTTAACCACTAAAGCAGTTCTCTTAATTATTACTAATCAAAGTAACTTAATTAGTTCTTTCTCGTTACATCACTATGAGGTAGGATAGTTTAAGATTTTTTTTTCATCCAACAGAGGAATATTTAGACTAAATGGGTCTCCTTCTTTATTCAAAAGGCAGACCGAGACAGCTAAAATAAGCAAAAATTTTATGGTTCACTTACGGGATCGTTAAACAATTAGGAAAAATGATGATGAACTGATGAATTATTTTAGTTTGAATAGTTTATTGTGAGCTGTTGAATTGAATTACTGAATGGTCCCGTGACCGGACCACAAAAACCTCTTAAAATAAGATATTGAGAGAAGGCAAAGAGGTAAGAGCTCAACCTAACGACTGCATCATGAAGTTGCAATTCATCCGGACAATCAGTAGTGAAGAAATACTAATTAAATTATTCTAATAAGTAATAATAATTATAACTAACGCCTTGGTGATTAAAATTAATTTTTTTATTTATTATAATTTTTATTAGTATTTTCTCATATATCGTAACTAGAAAATATTATTCAAGCCCGCTGCATTTATCTCATCCTCATCCACTGCAACAAGGCACGGTCCCATAAATCTATTTTCGTAGTGACGGTACACATGACATAAAACACTCTTGACGGACGCTTATTTGTTGATGTAAATTGAAAATTTGGGATCAGTTCAAGCTTTGTAATTTCAATTTTTTGCTGAATAATAAAATGGGCAAGAAAAAGGCATAATAATCTCACATATAGTAGGGAATGTTTGGCTTGAGTATTGCTAGATTATGGGATAGCGTTAGATTACATTGAAAGTAGGGGTGTGCAACTGAACTGAAACCGAACCGGTTCTATTTTAGTGATTTTTTAGACGAAAAACGGTTCGATTAATTTCTAAGTGTAATCGGTGCGATTAACCCGTTGAAACCGAACCGGAATTAGTTTTAATATAAAAATCAATTTTGGTTCGGTTCGAGCCAAATTGAACCGTTTTAATTCGATTCGGTTCGGATCGGTTTCGAATCAAATTGAACCGTTTCTAAACCAATTCAATTTGGTTCAAACAGGTTTTGAATCGAACAATACTGTTTTAAAACCAAATTGGTTCGAACCGGTTAGCCCAATTGATTTAAAACAATCCGATTTTTTTCACACAAACTAGTTCGGCTCTTTACCTAATGTGTCAAACCGAACTGAACCGGTTCTTTTGGTTCAGTTTGGTTCGAAACCGGTTTGGTCCAGAACCGGTTTTTGAGCTCCCTAATTGAAAGTTACTATTTTATATTCAAAAATAGGTGGTAATATGAAAGTGTCGTGCTTGATAAGTATTTTAAATAATTAGAAAATTAATTGAGAATATAATATTATAATATTTGATATAATAAGTCATGGATGTGATTTTACAAAAGTAACCATTCCCTTCTTTTGTATTGTAGTGCAATCATGTGCTACAAGGGGACAAAGTAGGCTTTTACGCTTAAAAAGTTAGTGGAGCAATAAATAATATTATATTGGGTTTAATATACAATACAATCCCAGAATGCATTCAATTCTGCAATATGATTACAACGAAAGAGAAGAGGCTCGGTAAAATATCATTGGCCCGGTAAAGTAAAAATGGGGAGTCTTTTACACCCAAACATTATAAAGTTTAGTGCAAAACTACAACTTTCCATGGAATTTCTCAATTTTACATAGAATCAAACACTCCACAAGTGAATTCATAGAGAAATGGGATCTGGTGGTGAGATGTCTGGTATAGAATGGCCGAACTTGATTGTCAGCCTCATGGGATACTGGATTGGGTGCCTCTCTCTCTAGGAATAATAAGCATTTGACATGAAAATACAAAAGAAATTCAATTTGGCATTCTGACGCTCATCGTATTGGTTACTTTTGGTATGAAAGGATTGAAATAAATGAAATGAAATAAATAATTTAACCATGCATATCATATTTTTTACCTGATAGTACTCTTAAAAGTTGTTCTATACATTTTTTAGTATATTCTTTTTCTTCAAATTGATAGAATAATATTTTCTTAAAAAAAGACTGAGAATGTGCATTTCACCACTTCCCATGATAACAAGTGAGAAATATAGTAAGTAGAGGGTATCAAAGAGAGTGAGGGAATACCTTATGATGATGCGATGCATAGTATTTATAGGGTTACAGAGTGTCAATTGTGGTTGATTAACCGATGAGAAGTCGATGTTGGTTGTGCCTCATATATTAGAGGCAAAAACAATAAGTTTATACTTAAAATGGATAGTAAAGAGGTATAACAGTCCCGAGATGGTAAGTAAATTAATAAAGAAATGGAATTTAGTGTAACGGTTACTATCCTTTAATTGCAACCAATAATTCCTTCATTCATATTCATATAGAGAAACTCTCTACATTCCTTTGTTTCCATCTTCCTTGTTTTAGGTAGAGTAAAAGAACACGTGAACTCATGATATCTTGCATGCTTTTAATATTTAGCTTGTCTAAATTACATCAGTACGTAACATAGACATTTAGTAGCTCTTCAGTTTCCAGGGTTGGAGTTCTGGTTCAAACATGCCCGTTAAAAAACTAATTCATAAAAAAGAATTTCACCTAAAATATTTTCTTCAATATCAAAACAAGACCGCATCTTAGCTCTTCAATTTCCGGGGTTGGAGTTCCGGGTTCAAATATGCCCGTTAAGAACTAATTCATAAAAAAGAATTTCGTCTAAAATATTTTCTTCAATACCGAAATAAGACCGCATCTTAAAAAGGCGATTTCAATGCACTAATATTTTCTCCTAGATACAGTTTTGATTCAGTTATTGAAGAAATATATTATTTGAACTGGTTCTTTTATTAATTTTTTTTAAAGCTGTGCTATTTGTACTTAAAAGTCAAGCGAAGTTGGTTTCTCTCATTTTCCCCATAAATGTAGGGCAACATATCCAATACCATTTATTGACCGACAACATCATATTTCTATAAGTTTCTTTTTTTTTTCAATAACAAAATAAAAACTTCATGAATTTAGAAAATTATAAGAAGAAGAGAGTAATAAAGGGATGCAAGGAGATCATCTAATAAAAATTAAATGCAAAACTTCTTAATCCATGTTAAAGATAACAAAACCGCTTCAAACTCTTTTTTTTTTCTTCCTCTTTAGTTATCCTTATTCATCATTGAGCATGGTCAAATTCTTCTAAACAACCAGACCCGTAAGTGACAAGCCAACTGCAAACATTGCACGTTCTTATGATTTCCTACAAGCGAGAAATTCTTATATATAACGGTATATTATGCGGCAGTGAATACGTGATATCACAAACTAATAAAATTCAGTTATTTTTTAAAATGACTAAATCTTATTGATTTGAGTGAATTTTATAAAATTTTTTTAAAAAATTAAACTTTATTAATTTGTAATATTATGTATGTTAAATCTCACAACGGTCAAATTAAGAAATAGTAATGGGTTTATAAGATAACCGAGCATTATCAACTAATAGCTTAGCCTCCAAGGGCGGTTCCGTTGGTAAGTTGACAATATGCAGTAGGTCAGGTTCAGGGTTCGACTCCCCATAGGTCAGTATCTGGGGATTAGTGGGTTGCTACAGCATTGGACACAATCGATATTAAAAAAACAGCTTAGATTTTTTGGTGAAAACGGACTCAGTCTCTTGTAAGGCTCACTATTATAAATAATAAATATATGAGCGTCTGACCACGACAATCTCTAACATAACCTGGATCCGTCTCTAATAGTCCCTCACTGACGTAAACCGCAAACCCCACAGTTCCCTCTAAACCCTAGTTGCTTACTTCGCCGAATCATCTGCTCACAATACAAAAAATTCAACAAACTAAGATGTTATACTACTATGTTCATAGAAGCAGCCAGCAACTTCGTTTGTTTCTCAAGAAAGTCTTGCATGGAACAGATACACCACGTGGCAGTGTTGACGTGGTGACACAAGCCAATTAAATCAAATCATTTTTAGGGTTATTTTTTCCCTTTCCCAGTCAGCTGAAATGTCAATTTTACCCCTCAATTGTTTTTGAAAGTTCGAAAGTCGAAGGGCATGGTCGTCATTTCATTTAATCTCCAAATCCCCAAATTAGACCTTCAATTGGTGATTAGGGCTTCTAATTCTACGTTCTTTTCTTCCCTTCTTCTTCGATCTCTTCTTCTCCAGTCTCTCTCGTCCAAAGTCCTTGAGCAGTGAAAGCAAGGTTTTTTTTTTATTCTTGTTTGGTAAACTTGTAATCAACATTACAAGTGTTATTGGTGGTCCCAAAAGAATTGTTTGACTGGTAGGTGTTGTGCTTTACGACGACAGGAAGGGTGAACAGTGGTCCCCCATTACAGAACTGAGGTCCCCCTTGGTTTGCTTGCATAACAAGGTACGTAATCCTTATTTATTACTGATTGCATTATTTAATTAGGACTTTTAGATAGTTTATTATTGGTAGATTAATCTAACAGCACAGTCGTTTGCATAGGTGAGAATGGATACGTACTTTGAACTACTTGTACATCATGGTGGGAGAATGGTTTTCGAACTTGAAGTTGCATATCTGGGGGGCGAACTATTGTCTTCAGAGTAGGATGCCAACTGTATGTCATTGATTGAGTTAATTGACATAATATCCTCTTTAGGAGTTAGTAAAATAGTTAAAATTTGGTATAAAATTCCGAAGCAGAGTCTGATTACTGGTTTAGTTGAGATTAAAGGGGATGCTGAAGTTACAGCCATGGCTGAGCTAGGAGTGAAACATGGTTGTGTTCATGTTTATGTTGGAGTAATTGATGATCAAGATGGAGAAGAAGCTGCTGAAAAATAATGATGCTGAAGGTTCTGGTGATGAAGAAAATTCTTCTGAAGAGGAAGAGTCTGATGAGTTGGACTTTGTTGAGAATGATGAAGATGATGAAGAATATAATGCAGCATTGAGTAATGTGAGATCTTACAAGTTGAAAAGGAGATCAAGAGGTGAGCAGCATGAAGAAGAAATGCATCCTCAAACAAATGAGGAGGTGTTAGGAGAACATATTTCAAGTGATTATGGTTCATCAAGTGATGAAGTGGCAACACCACATACCACTGATGATGATGAAGATAA
Source organism: Lagerstroemia fauriei (assembly GCA_025802135.1). Lineage (NCBI taxonomy): Eukaryota > Viridiplantae > Streptophyta > Magnoliopsida > Myrtales > Lythraceae > Lagerstroemia > Lagerstroemia fauriei. Next base: position 7,525 of record JAOYND010197088.1, read on the forward strand.
AGAAGGGAGGAGAAAGAGGAAGGAAAGGGGTAAGGGTAAGGGGGCTGAACAATTTTGGCTCAATAAAAATGTTTGAGTCATCAAAGCAGTTCAAGGAAGCTGTGCAAGATTATGCTATTCAAAATGGCAAGGCTATTAGGTAGACTAGAAGTAGCAAGAAGAAAATGGAAGCTAGGTGTGGCAAGAATTATCCATGGAGAATATATGGTAGTTTGACACAAAGGAAGGATGCATTTGTAGTCAAGAGGTTTGACTATGAGCATAAGTGTTCTTGGCCTGGAAAAAATATGCAAGCAACATCCAAATGGCTAGCAGAGCACTATCTGGAAAGGATTAGGGAGAATTTTGATTGGACCATTGAGGAAATGATTAGAGATATTGATAAAAAATTTGCTATAGAAGTCAGTAAAACTATTGCTTACAGAGCTAGGTCAAAGGCAAGGAAAATGTTAACAGGGTCAATAAAGGAGCACTACAACTTGCTGCCATCATATATGACAGAGTTTAGGAGGGTGAATTAGGAGAGTTTCTTTGATCTTCAAGTTGAGAGAAATAGACCTGGACCAGAAGCCACATTCAAGAGAATATATGTGGGTTTTGAAGCTTTAAGACAGGGGTTCCTGATTGGTTGTTGTTGCTTAAAAGACAGAATGCTCGCAAGTATACGTATCGCAAACAAGTAGTAAATAATGAATAAAGTATCGTTCCCAGGAAGACTCATACTAATCACTAAAAATAGCACAATTAATTCCAAGCCAAGTAAATCAAATCAGTTGGGTAGAATACAGTAAATTAAAAAGATAGAAAGTAAGCAAACAGAAATCAATCAATTAAAAAGCTCCTAAGGTTCACAACTTCCCCAATTCTAGTCTTAAGCAAAATCCTTCTTTCATACCATTAATTATGTCATGTTATTAACCTAGGGTTCTAGGGTTTCCCCACTACCATCGTACGCACCTCTCGATGTACCTAAGCGGAAGACACTAATCCACTCTATCTCTAGGCGATTAATGTTGAAAGGTCAATTAAACCAACCTTGATTGGCTATCTAGGGTGTTCATCATCTCTCGATGCGCTCACACGAATAACCCCACCTCTCGGTATAAGTTAACCTAGATTATGTAGCATGATTTCAATTCCCCCTCTCGAGGCTCCTCTCTGTCTCAAGTTCGATCTCGTGGGTGGCCAATCAAAGAGAAAGCATTAAGTATGAAATTTGCATAAATAACACCTAGGAGGTATACCTCGACAGAATCATACGTATGAAAGAAAAAAAAAACCTTACTTAAAACATCAAAAAGGTTCCATTGATCCTCTAGGAATTTGGGGGTTTAGTTCAACATAATAGAATAAAATACAAGCGTCGGAAGAGATGACAACATTATGAAAACAAGAAGAAAAGGGTAAGGAGGAACTATAGATGGTGAAGTCGAATCTCTCGATCCCGACTTTACGATTTGTCAACACGGTCCCTTCTTCTCATTCCGTAGCTATTGTCTTTATCTTGCCTTTCAAATCCTCTCTTCTCACCCTTCAGTTGTGGGGGGTGCACCGCTATATATAGAGCATTTACACTTCCTCCAATCTTGGTTTGATCGGTGTGGGATAGGAGGTCATGGGTCCCACCATTCTGCACAGTGAACCGCGGTTTATGGACCGCGGTCTAAGTCTTCTCTCGCTAAATCCTCTCTATAGACCACGGTCCTTTTCCTCTGTTTTCACCGAGTTTCAATTTCCTCTTTCGGGAGATTTGCTCGATGTTTCTTCGATCTCCTGTATAGAAAATAACTCTTGGCAGTATCTTTTTCATTTAAAACATAATTTTTAGTTCCCCAATTCAAATGATATGCAATTATCCTCCAAATATCTAAGTCGGGAATGGGTCATTAAATAACATAAATTGTAATATCAACAGTTGTAGGCCAGTGATAAGTCTTGATGGATATTTTTTGAAGACCCATCTTGGAGGTCAATTATTAAGTGCAATAGGTAGGGATGAGAACAACCAGTTGTTCCCTATTTCATGGGTTGTAGTAGAAAGGGAAAATGAAGATTCTTGGAGGTGGTTTCCCCTCAGATTGACTAATGACTTGGGGATAGTTGATGGGTATGGATGGACTATCATAAGTGACCAACATAAGGTAATTTATTGAAGTAATTATTTTATGTCAACTTTTAAGTATAAATCCATGACTTTTATATATTTTTGCTGGATTACAGGTCTTCACAATGCAGTGAGAGCCCTTATGCCTCAAGCTGAGCATAGAAATTGTGTAAGGCACATCTATGCAAACTGGAAGAAGAATCATCCAGGTCTTGCACTGAAGAACCTATTTTGGAAGGCAGTCAAAAGCACAACAGATGTTGATTTCATGGAGTGCATGAATCAAATGAAGGTAATATCTGTCAAGACCCATGATGATTTCATGGCCATAGGGGTTGAGAAATTTTGTAGGTTCAAGATCAGTATTTTTTTTAAATGTGAAGTGGTTGATAACAATCTCTCAAAATGCTTCAATTGTTATATTTTAAATGCAAGGATGAAGCATTTAATTGATATGTTGGAGGAGACAAGAAGGGCAATAATGAAAAGGATGGTTGAGAAGTTGGATAAAATACAGAATTCTGATGATGTTTTGTGCCCAAGAGTGAGATAGGTTAGAGCAGAACAAGGTGACCAGTGGATTTTGTATTGCAACTCATGTTGGCTATTTGAAGTTTGAGGTTGTGCATAGGAACAATACTTTCATTGTTCAGCTAGGCCTTAGAACATGTTCATGCAGGATCTGTGATTTGACAAGCATCCCATGTCCACATCCCATTTCATTCCTTCATTGGATGGGTAGGGACCCATAGGACTATGTTGATGATTTCTTGAAGAGACCGGCATACTTTAGTGCATATCACCACCTTATGCAGCCTTTGAATGGGAAAAGGATGTGGGCAAAGGTAGAATCTGAACCTATTTTGCTTCTAGTTGTGAGAAGGCAAGTTGGTAATTGAATTACATCTAATTCTATAATAATGTGAGATGGTATATGCAGCTAAGTAGCATTTTAGAACTAGCATTAGTAGCAATGGTGGCACCAACAGCAACAACAGCATACCGGCAAGACCTTCACCAACATCATCACAAAGACCATCCAAAATACCTGTAAGTGTTACAAACAGTCACCAATATATATGATTAAGTAGTTAATTCTTGTTCTTTTTTTTCTAACAGTTTAAAAGAAGAGGGAAAAACTTAACCCATGAAGCAGCAATTCAATTTAAACAGAACATTCTTAGTCATTGCAGCACAGTTCGAGAAGAATTCAAGATGTTTAGATCTCTTTAAACTTCAATTATCACTTTTTCATGAAAGAGTCATACCTTAAGCAAATTTACTTTATTTAAACTCATTCCACTTCCAATAGAATGCTTCATCAAAGAAGTGAAGAATTGAGCTACTCTATTGTAATTTGAAGTTATTTAGACATGATTCAATAACTTTCACTTCCGAATGTCACTATTTCTGAAAAATTTACACGATCACCATAAAGTATTGTAATGACTAAAAATTTTATCCAACTCAATCATTTTTACTTTTTTTCATATTAATTTAAGATATAATGATGGATACTGGCTATTGCATCGCGATTCAGAGTTAATTTGGGTGTTTAAAATTATTAAAACATGAGTTATCACCTTTGTAGGAAAAAGTGATAACGAAAATTTAGAGTGTAATAAGTATAGTAAATATACTATAATTAGACTCATTCGAATTTCAATATAATATTCTAGCATAGTGTGAGCGTAGTACGTTATTTTATTGTAATTCAATGAGATTTGAAAATTTTTAGAGGAATTTGAAATTTGGAAGTTACTATTCCAATAAGGTGACACCTTTGGATTAAATACTTGTAACAAATTCAAATTTGTTCAGATTTGATTCATTCTACTTCCATTTTAATGTTTTCCCATAAAATAAACATTCTTGGTTAGTGCATCACAAGTGGGGAAGAATTCGAGATGGTTAGATCACTTTAAACTTCACTTATCACTTTTTTAGGAAAAATGATAACCAAAATTTAAATAGTCTTAGGTTAGGCAAATGTGCTTTGTTTGAACTCGTTCCACTTCCAATAGAATGATTCATCAAAGAAGTAAAGAATTGAGAAACTTGATTGTAATTTGAAGTGATTTAGTCATCATTCAATCACTTTGACTTCCGAAGGTCACTATTTTTGAAAATCTAACACGATCAAAGTAAAGCATTATAATGACAACAAATTTCATCCAATTCCACTTTCTTCATGTTAACTTATGATATAATGATGGATATTGACTATTGCATCATGATCCGGCATTAATTTGGGTATTTATAACGGAAATTTAGAGTGTAATAAGTATAGTAAATATATTATATTTAGAATCATTCGAATTTCAATACAATATTCTAGCGTAGTGTGAGTGTAGTAGGTTATTTTATTGTAATTCAATGAGATTTGAAGATATTTAGAAGAATTTGAAATTCGAAGGTCACTATTTTGGTAAAGTAGCATCTATGAATTAAATACTCGTAACGAATTTAAACTTTCTCAGATTTGATTCATTCTACTTCCATTTTAATGTTTTCCCATAAAATAAACATTCTTGGTTAGTGCATCACAAGTGGGGAAGAATTCGAGATGGTTAGATCACTTTAAACTTCACTTATCACTTTTTTAGGAAAAATGATAACCAAAATTTAAATAGTCTTAGGTTAGGCAAATGTGCTTTGTTTGAACTCGTTCCACTTCCAATAGAATGATTCATCAAAGAAGTAAAGAATTGAGAAACTTGATTGTAATTTGAAGTGATTTAGTCATCATTCAATCACTTTGACTTCCGAAGGTCACTATTTTTGAAAATCTAACACGATCAAAGTAAAGCATTATAATGACAACAAATTTCATCCAATTCCACCAATTCCACTTTCTTCATGTTAACTTATGATATAATGATGGATATTGACTATTGCATCATGATCTGGCATTAATTTGGGTATTTAAAACTCTTAAAATCTAAGTTATCACTTTTGTAGGAAAAAAGTGATAACGGAAATTTAGACTCATTCAAATTTCAATACAATATTCTAGCGTAGTGTGAGCGTAGTAGGTTATTTTATTGTAATTCAATGAGATTTGAAGATATTTACAAGAATTTGAAATTCGAAGGTTACTATTTTGGTAAAGTAGTATCTATGGATTAAATACTCGTAACGAATTTAAATTTTCTCAAATTTGATTAATCATGCTTCTACTTTAATGTTTCCCCAAAAAATAATCTACTTTAATGTTTCCCCATAAAATAAACATTCTCGGATGGTGCATCACAATTCGGGAACAATTCGAGATGGTTAGATCACTATGAACTTAACTTATCACATTCTTAGGAAAAGTGATAATCGAAATTTAAATAGTCTTAGGCTAGGCAAATGTGCTTTGTTTGAGCTCGTTCCACTTCCAGTAGAATACTTCATCAAAGAAGTGAACAATTGAGAAAGTTGACTGTAATTTGAAGTGATTTAGTCATGATTCAATCACTTTGACTTCCGAAGGTCACTATTTCTGAAAAACTAACACGATCAAAGTAAATCGTTGTAATGACAACAAATTCCATCCAATTCCACCAATTCCACTTTCATCATGTTAACTTATGATATAATGATGGATATTGACTATTGCATCATGATCCGACATTAATTTGGGTGTTTAAAACTCTTAAAATCTAAGTTATCACTTTTGCAGGGAAAAAAGTGATAACGGAATAAGTATAGTAAATATATTATATTTAGACTCATTCGAATGTCAATACAATATTCTAGCTTAGTGTGAGCGTAGTAGGTTACTATTCTGGTAAAGTAGCATCTATGGATTAAATACTCGTAACGATTTTAAATTTACTCAGATTTGATTCATCATGCTTCCACTTTAATGTTTCCCCAAAAAATAAACATTCTCCGATGGTGCATCACAATTCAGGAAGAATTCGAGATGGTTAGATCACTATGAATTAAACTTATCGCATTCTTAGGAAAAATGATAATTGAAATTTAAATAGTCTTAGGCTTGGCAAATGTGCTTTGTTTGAGCTCGTTCCACTTCCAGTAGAATACTTCATCAAAGAAGTGAAGAATTGAGCAACTCCATTGTAATTTGAAGTGATTTAGTCATGATTCAATCATTTTGACTTCCAAAAGTCACTATTTCTAGAAAACTAATGCGATCACCGTAAAGTTGTTTAACGACATGAAATTTCATCCAATTCCACCGATTCCACTTTGTTAATGCTAACTTATAAAATGCTAATGGATACTAATAGTTGTATCATGATTCAGTGTTAATTTGGGTGTTTAAAACTCTTAAAACCTAAGTTATCACTTTTTTAGGAAAAAAATGATATCTGAAATTTATAATGTAATAAGTATAGTAAATATACTATAGTTAGACTCACGCGAATTTTAATACAATATTCTAGCATTGTGTGAGCGTAGTAGGTTATTTTATTGTAATTCAATGAGACTTAAAGATATTTAGAGGAATTTGAAATTTGGAGGCTACTATTCCAATAAGATCGTACCTTTGGATTAAATATTTGTAATGAATTCTAATTTGCTCAGATTTGATTCATTCTACTTCCATTTTAATGTTTTCTCATAAAATAAACATTATTGATTAGTGCATCACAATTTGGGAAGAATTCGAGATGGTTAGACCGCTTTGAACTTCACTTATAATTTTTTAGGAAAAGTGATAACCGAAATTTAAATAGTCATAAGTTAGAAAAATGTGCTTTGTTTGAAGCCGTTCCACTTCCAGTAGAATAATTCATCAACGAAGTCAATAATTAAGCCACTCAATTGTAATTTGAAGTGATTTAGTCATGGTTCAATCACTTTAACTTCTGAAGGTCACTATTTCTGAAAAACTGACACGATGATCGTAAAGTGTTGTAATGGCGGCAAATTTCATCCAATTTCACCAATTCCGCTTTCTTCATGTTAACTTATGATATAATGATAGATACTGGCTATTGCATCATGATCTAGAGTTTATTTGAGTGTTAAAACTCTTATAATCTAAGTTTTCACTTTTGCGAAAAAAAAGTGATAATGGAAATTTAGGGTGTAATAAGTATAGTAAATATACTATGTTTAGACTCATTCGATTTTCAATACAATATTCTAGAGTAGTGTGAGCGTAGTAGCTTATTTTATTGTAATTCAAGGAGATTTGAAGATATTAAGAAGAATTTGAAATTTAGAGGTTAGTATTTCGGTAAAGTGGCACCTATGGATTAAATATTTGTAACGAATTCAAATTTGCTCAGATTTGAAGCATTCTGCTTCCATTTTAATGTTTTCCCATAAAATAAACATTATTAGATGGTGCATCACAATTCGGGTAGAATTCAAGATGGTTTGATCACTTTGAACTTAACTTATCACATTCTTAGGAAAAGTGATAACCAAAATTTAAATAGTCTTAGGCTAGGCAAATGTGCTTTATTTGAGCTCATTCCACTTTCAGTAGAATACTTCATCAAAGAAGTGAAGAATTGAGCAACTCGATTGTAATTTGAAGTGATTTAGTCACGATTCAATCACTTTGACTTCCGCATGTCACTATTTATGAAAAACTGACAAGATCACTGTAAAGAGTTGTAATGACTTCAAATTTTATACAATTTAATCATTTTTACTTTCTTCAAGTTAATTTATGATATACTAATAGATTTGTGCTGCGATCCGGAGTTAATTTGGTTTTTTAAAACCCTTAAAATCTCACTAATTACTTTTGCAGGAAAAGTGATAGCTGAAATTTAAAGAGTCATAAGTATAGCAAATATACTATGTTAAGACTCATTCAAATTTCAGTATAATATTCTATTGTAGAGTGAGCACACACAGTGATCCCATAATTTGAAGAAATTTAAAGGTATTTAGAGTAATTTAAATTTCGAATGTTACTATTCCGATAACGTGACACTTTTTGATTAACTGCTTGTAACGACTTCAAATTACTCAGATTGGAGTCATTCTACTTACATTTCAACAAATTCCCACAAAATAATTATTCAATGTTGATGCATCACAATTCAAAAAGAATTCGATATAGTTAGAACACTTTTAACTTCACTTATCAGTTTTTAAGGAAAAGTGATAACTCAAATTTGAATAGTCATACCTTAAGCAAATTCGCTTCGTTTCAACTTGTCCCACTTCCAGTAGAATACTTCATCAAAGAAGTTACGAATTGAACGATTGGATTATAATTCGAAGGGATTTAATCACTTTACCTTCCAAAGGTCAGTATTTCTTAAAAACTAATACAACCACTGTAAAGAATCGTAATGATTTCAAATTTTATCTAAATCAATCATTTCCACTTTCTTCATGTTAATTTGTAATATACTAATGGATACTTACGGTTGGATCGCGATTCAGTGTTAATTTAGGTGTTTAAAACTCTTAAAACATCAGTTATCACTTTTGCAGGGAAAGTGATAGTT
>JAOYND010197274.1:2088-16043 GCA_025802135.1 Lagerstroemia fauriei
GAATGAGTCAACATTATTCATGCTATTGCGGAAGAGGACAATAACAAAGACTATATATTTCAGCTGAATATTAAGAATGCACGTGCTTCAAGAAATATATTCCAGCTGCATATCAAGAGAGCAAATATTTTCAAGAGATATATCTCAATTAGATATCAAGAGGAAGAGTATTTTTTTATGAATAATTCAAAACTCGTTGACAATATAGCAAAATTTTCAAAAATAGTAAGATGTATTACACGTAAAATTTGAAATAGAAGTTGAACAAAGAAAGAGTATTTTCAAGAAAGGAAGTTGGGAGAATCTACAAGGGCAACAGCAGAACAAGTTAATGCCGATATATTTAAGTTATCTATCACTTTGCCATTTTGATAATTAGACATATTACTTTACTTTTATTTAGTTCTGAAGATATATACCATATTTCATATTTTTTTATAGGGAAACTCTTAGATTTACTTCAATATTAGTTTCCTACCCCATGAGAGTCATTTAGGAAAGTTATTTGCATGTGAATATTGCACTTTAACCTATTTAAAGGCTGGTGCTTGGTCATGGACGAATTTGGGGCTCACATTATGGATAAATAAAGTGTGAGGTTTATTCTCTTTAGTTCTTTGATGAACTAAATGAACTTATCAGAGTTTTCCGTGGTGTTCATCATCGACTTATCAATCAATTCTTCTATAGTTGATTGTGGCGTATTCACTGTATCAAGATTCTTACATCTTTATAGGTAATGAGTCGCAGTTCCACCATTTGAGCTTGACAAAGAAAAGTTCTCTGGAGACCTTAGTTGTATACGAGTTTCGTCACATGTTGGTGAGATTCTTATCATACGTGATATTGGATTTATCACGTCGTTGGCGAGATTTGCATCATTTGGTATCGGAGCCAACGTTTTAAGTTAGGTTCTATCTATCCCTTAGTTTAACTTTATTTTCTTTCATCTTTTTTTTTCTTTCCATCCTTGTTTCCTATTTCTCTTCTTCAAAAAAAAAATTTTAAAAAGGGAAAGATAGTACAAAAAAAAGAAAGAAAAGAACCGGAAAAAGAAAAAAAGAAACTGCAAAAAAAAAGTAAGTGAAAAAAGAAAGAAAGAAAGTAATAGCAGCAAAAGAAGAAAGGAAAAGAATAGAAAACAAATCTTACTATTCTCCTGGTCATCTATAAGTGTTCAAATTCAAATTTGTTTCTTTTGATTTATTATTCTCTAGTCCCTAATTTCCTTGTTACTATTAATTCTTGGTACTATTGGAACACGACCTTATTTTCTTCTTTGAAATCTTGGTGAAGTCGTGGTCGATTAATGGGGGAAATTCTGATTATTGTTTATTTAGTTCAAAAAGAACCGAAATAGGATATATGAGTGGAAAAAGGCATGAGTGTGAGATTATTAGAGAGTAAAATCTGTTTGAGAGCAAACACGAGAGATTGAGTGAAACACGTGAGGGAGTGTTTGTGAGGTCCTAATTTTTTTTTTGTAGATTCTAAATATGTTACACTATCAAGCAAAAAGCTAGTTCGGAGGGTACAACTACAAGCATTTGTTCACAAAGTTGGTAGGATGGTAAAAGCTGAATTCGAACAAATTCACAAAAAGATGGACCGGTTTGAGGAAGAAGCAATGGGAAAAATTTTCAATTTCCATATGAAGAAAGAGAATTGAGAAGAGCAAGGCGGGATGATGGTTTGGGTAACACCAAGGTGAAGTTTCCCACCTTCCACGGCAAAAACGACCCTAAACCTTATATTTTATGGGAGGAAAGAATGGAAATGCTCTTCAACAAATATCATAACTACTCCGGAAGGAAAAGGGTACAACTTACTTCATTTCAATTCTCCGACTATGCTAATATTTGGTGGTATTAACTCATTACAAGTAGGAGATAGAGTGGAGAATGGACCATTGAGACGTGGAATGACACATGAAGTCAATAATGAGGAAACGATTCCTTCCAAGTTCCTACAATCGTGAATTGCACCACAAATTGTAACATCTCACTCAAGAATCGAAGAGCATTCTCGAAAATTACAAAGAGATGGAGATTGCAATGAATCGAGCTAATGTAGAAGAGGACATTGAAGTCACCATGAGCAGCTTCTTAAGCGGGTTAAATCATGAGATTGTGGTTGAAGTGGCGATGCATTATTATAGGAATTCAAAGATACGTTACTCTGTGCCATGAAAGTTGAACGATGGTTGAAGCAAAGAAACATGGATGAATGGAGTTCAAGTATGGATTCTACAAGTTCATGGAGATCAACTCCTAAGCAAGACAAAGTGATAGCATGTAATTCTTATTCCGAGCTCTCCAGTGATGTTAAATAAGCTGTGAAAGTTCATCATAATCAATAGGGATTATAAAAAGAGAGTGATCAAGAAAGAGAGAGTGAGCAAAAGAAGGAGTTTAATAAAAAAAAAATAAGAGTATGATGAAAAGAACATGAGAGTTGAGAATGAGAAAAAAGAAACAAATGAGAATTTGAAAGAGAAAGAGAAAGAGCTTGAACTTGAGGAAAAAGAAAACGAGAGAAAAGAAATTGAGGAGAGAGATAATGAAAGTGCTATCTCATTGATGAGTGGAAGAGAGGAAAAAGACCATGAGACTGAGAGATCTTTAGCTTTATGTCAGCCCCTTGGTTTCAATTTGACTAACGATTTTGTCGAATTCTTGCCGAGCAACAATAATTCTTACTTGTAGGAACTCAAGGGAGTGCATCAAGGGTTACATTCAGACCAACCAACTTATCGGAGCAATGAGGAAACAAAGGAGTTTCAAGGTAAAGTAAGAGAATTAATTGAAAGGGCGTGTGTTCAACGGAGCATGAGTTATTGCAAGGTTTTAATGTTACAAGAGAATTAGAATCACCCATGGAGAATGTTTCTTGATTTTCAAGCCATCAACAACACGGAGGTCATGTATCTAAATCCTATTCGTTATTTAGGTGACATGTTAGATGTATTGCATGGTGCATATGTGATATCAAAGACTCATCTTGAAAAATAATTCCATCATGTTAGGATGAGAGAAAATCATGAGTTGAATATTGAATGCAAAACATTGTGTGATTTGTATAAGATGTTATTTATGTCTTTTGTAATGATTTATAGACCTAGTGCTTTTATAAGACTTATGAGCCATAATTTGTATGCATTTATATCTTCTTTGACGATATTCATTATAAGAAGAATCTATATTATCATGCTAAACACCCAAGACTTGTTTTAGTGGCCTTAAGGAAAGAGTGGTTATTTATTAAACTTGAAATTCACACTCTTTGTATGGATAAGATTGTGTTTCTTGATTTTATTATGACTACTTTAGATTGAGAATCATTATGAAAAGGAAAGGGCAATCCAAGGTTGTAAATCATCTACTTTGATAAGTAAGATAAGTAATTTCTATGTCATACCTAAATTCTACCTGAATTTTATTCTATATTATAATATGTGATCACACATGATGATTTGTTCTTTAGAGAGATTGAGAGAATAAATGCTATATATATTTCACATAGAGTTGCTACCTTTTTCAGCTACTTCTAGAAGAATTTGAGAAAGTTTGGAAACAAGTTATTGTTTTTAACTTGTTATGGGAGTATTATTTTCCCAATGTTGAGGTTGCTTACCCTAATTTTATTCCTTCTGCCACTAAGTTTTCTCATTCAAAGAATGTATATGACTTTAATTTGCTGATTCTTATGGATTTAACTTCTTTACCATCAAGTGGATGTGTTTACTTAGGTGGAATGATGAAAGTTGAATTTGTTAATTTAGTTCATGAGAAAGCTATGCAACACAATAGTGGCAGCAAAAAATTTATATTTGATCCAGGAGGTTGTAATTCGTGGTACATAAGAAAGAAGAGGCATAAGAAACCAAGATGTGCAATGCAACTTCCACTTGACAATGGACAAACTATAATTCTCTAGCACAACGACAATAATTGCAACAAATCAGATTTACAAGATAAGCATTATGTTAGAGTTACATTCAGTATTAGTGATTTATTTTCATTTGGTGCAGGCCATGATTTGAGGACAAATCCTTCTCAAGAGGAGGGGGCTGATGTGATCCAAAGCATGGGCTTGAAGAATACAATTAAAGTTTTTCATGCTTCGATAACGAGAAGCTCAAGCGACATGAAGAATGGGATATGGACATGTATACAAGTGATGGGCAAGTAGAATGAGTTAATATTATCCATGATATTTCAGAAGAGGACAATAACAAAGGCTATATATTTCAACTGAATATCAAGAATACAAGTGCTTCAAGAGATATATTACAGCTGCATATCAAGAGATAACAAGTATTTTTAAGAAATATATCCCAGCTAGATATCAGAGGAAGAGTATTTTCAAGAAAGGAAGTTGGGAGAATGTACAAGGGCAAGAGCAGAACAAGTTAATGTCGATATATTTAAGTTATCTATGGCTTTCCTCTTTTGATAACTAGGACGTATTACTTTTACTTTTATTTAGTTCTAAAGATATATGTTATATTTTTTATAGGGAAACTATTAGATTTACTTTTCCTATCCCATGAGAATCATTTAGGAAAGTTATTTACATGTAAATATTGCACTTTAGCCTATTTAAAGGCTGGTGCTTGGCCATGGACGAATTTGGTGCTCAAATTATGGATCAATAAAGTGTGAGATCATGGATGAATTTGATTCTTTGAATAACTAAATGAACATATCAGAGTCTTCTGTGGCGTTCATTATCGACTTATCAATCAACCCTTCCATAGTTGATTGTGATTTCTCCACTATACTAATGTTCTTACATCTTTACAAATAATAGGTCGCGGTTCTACCATTCGAGTTTTACAAGGACATGTTCCCTAAAAACCTTAGTCGTATATGAGTTTCGTCATATATTGGTGAGGTGCTTATTATACTTGATATTGGATTTCTTCACGTTGTTGGCAAGGTTCGCATCACGATGGTCAACCAAAATGTGGATGATATTTTACGTCTCTTTTCGTCCAACTTCCTTCATCTTTTCATCCACTTTTCTTCTGTCTTCCATCCATAATTTTTGGCATTTTTCTTCCGTCTTCCTTCCAATTTTCATCCATCATTTTATTCCAATTGTCTTCCATATTCCTTCAGATTTTCATCCACTCTCTTTTCAACTTCCTTCCCTTTTTCGTCCAACTAACTTGCCATTTTTTGCCATTATTTACTTCTGTCTTGTGTGAAATAATTTATCTAATTTTCATGTCATTTTCATCGATCGCATTATCATCCAATATCCAATTATATGAGATTCTGAATTATCCAAAAAAAATTGTATATCCAAAAATTTTAAACAAATAAATAATAAATTTGTTATACAGTAATTATAGAAAGCTTGAATTGATTGATAGAAAAAATACATAATAAGGTTCAAATTAACATATAATTACATTTACAATAAACTTTTACTCTCATACCAACAAGATAGTTGTTAATAGTATTATAATTTTGTTCCGATATGTGTACTTCAAACTCGATTTTTATGCTTGTTGATCAAACCGCTGCAAGACTTCTACGAAGCATGACAACTTGGGCTTACGCAATCTTCTTCATTGCTTAGCCATATTATTTATAGCTTCTTGCTTAAAATCTCGCTTTCATGATTAGCCATATTATCTATATAATTTATTATATTATCCAAACAAAAAAAAAGTTAATGCATGTGCATATCAATTATGCAGAAGAAACACCACCAAACTCATTATAGCATTACACTAATAAAAAAAAGGGCATACCTTGTAAACATTGTAAGAAGGGAGGAGACTATAAAGAGGAGGAGGAGACTGTGAAATGGAGGAGGAAGAAGGGAGGAGATTAAGGAGAGCAGGAAGATGAGGAAGACACTGTCCACGAACATCATTTAAATAACCTAGAATAAGAATAATTTTTGCAAGATTTTCTGAAAATAGTGAAGGCAATTAATATAGGGTACTATTCACTGAATGGGGATTGAGTCACATGGACTGACGAGCTGCAGCAAATTCTCGGAGTATCAACTTGATTTATAGCTCTTCCAAACCATTTTCGTCCAACATGTAAGAGAAATGGACAAAGTTATTTTTTTTGTCCTCTTTGAGTCCAATATATTTGGATGGAAATTTCCTCCATTTTCATCCATCTTTGGATGAAATAATCTTGTGGTGTCTTTCCTCGATGTTGAGTCCATTGTAATGAACGATATCTTTTAATATATATATAAAAGTTTTGTTTTGTCAAATTTTTTCACACAAAATGGACGAAATTATCACTTATCACTTTTCGTCCAACCCATCAACTAAAGTTAGACGTAATATGAATGAAAAATTGCATCGTCCACATTCGACGCAAGTTTGGTGACGGTAATTCTAATATTTCTTGTACTGGTTGGTTCACCTTCTTGCTAAGGTGATTATCACCGGTTTTGATTCCAAAGGGAGGTTAAAGGATGGTCTTGAGAATCGCAAGGACCAGTGATGTGAACCTAATCAACATGTAATGAAACACGACACCAATATATGGATTAGAACCACAAGATCTGCAAAGAACAAGTTTCGTCAGAGGTTAGGACTTAGGATGGCGGAGACAGTGTAGTTTTGTTCATGCTTGGTCAGGAGGCCTTCAATGAGGCTCCTGAGAGGAGTATAATATGGAGTTAGATGAGTAAAATATGAAAATTAGATTCACATACTCATGTCATTAGATGTTAAGTATTAATATGGATGAAAGCGGTTAATTCTAAGTTGTTCTTAATGGAAATAATTAGCCAACATTTTTCCAATAGGATTTTTACGGCCTAAAAAAATACCTAAAACCATTTGGATGAAGAAACAAACTATAACGGTATTGGTTTTTCAAACATTGATTTTAATATAGTAATTTAGTAAATATGAAAATAACTAATCAGTATTAATTATAATGAAAGAACCTACAAATCAAACCATATTACTAAAAACATGTTGAAACGTCAATAAGTCTAATTATGGGTGTAAATGAGCCGAGCCCGAATATATAATGTTCAAACTCGGCTCGTTTAGCGATTTGCAAGCTTGGGTTTTGGCTCGATCTTGGCTGAGCTCAATATTTTAGGCTTGGGTTTGGCTCGTTATAGTAAACGAAGGCTTGTCAAACCTATGCGAGCCAAGCTGAGAAAGAAAATATAGCTCGAGTGCGAGATCATTGTGTCAATTGCATAACTCGTGAGTGAGTAAAAAAGAACAATATTATGATTTTAAATAAGAATTGAGACAATAGTATTGATTTTTTATTTTTCTAAAGTTAAATAATAATTGTAATTATTATTATTATATAAAATAAAAAGCTTGTTTAGGCTCACGAGTTTCATGAGCTGAATATTATTAGGATTGGCTTGGCTCGTTTAATTGACGAATCCGAGCCAAGCCGAGCTCGAGCTCATTAAGATCGAGCCGAATTCAAGCTTTCATCGAGCCGAATCCGAACCGTTTGCGAATCGTACTATCTCATTTACACTTCTAAGTCTAATGAAGCAATGAAGTGACATTCAAGTCAAATTTATCATCTGACATTAGATACATTATTTAAATACAATATCAATAAGGCAAATGTTACTAAGTGTAATATCAAGTAATATTTGATTAAAAATAAAAAGTTGGATTTGATGGTTCGAAAGATTATGATGGGAACAAATACACGAGTTCTTTTTTATTCTATTACAACATAATTTTTAGATGAACCGATCTTATAAATGACGCGGGAACTCGATGAATGATTGTTCTACACGCAGTAAAAAGTATCATACTGTCTTTAAAAAATAAATATTAGTAACAAATAAAAAAATTATGTGACACGTTATATTAATATAATAAATAATTATGAATGAATACGACATGGATATGACGTGCGTATGACTCATGAGAAAAATACATGATGCTGGAGGTTCAAATCCTCATTACACTCGTGCTATGTAAAGAAAGTAAATAAAAATAAATAAATGTAAAATATTATGATGAATTCGTATAGTTAGATCGTTTATTTATAATGTATTATAATTTAATTCATTTGAAATTCATTAACTTATAAAAGTAGATAGAGCATTTTCTGTTATCATAGTATTTTTTGACAAATTTGCCTTTTCAAATTCATAATTTCAAATCATTTGTTCAAAAACATGATATACTATTGTAGATATGGAGTGATATGAAATGAGATGTTGGAATCTAAACAGTTAATAAAAGATTTTTACTGTTAAGATCACAGATATGGAGTGAGAGAAAAATAACTTAAATTATTATTTTATACTTAATGTGAGGATTTTATAAAACAGATGCATGTCATAGATTTTAATATATAAATTAGATTGAGGAAAAATATAGAATATGAAAAAAAAACCAAATCTCATAAACATTTGTATATAGTATAGTATAACCTTGACAAAGTCCTGTGCACTGCACGAAAAAAATAAAAATAAATAAAAGTAAATATTACTATGACTTATATAATTAGATTATTTATTTTATAACATATTATAATTAAATTTATTTGAAATAAGTTTACGATAACTTACAGTAACAAACATAACATTATCAGTTGTCATCAGTATATTTTATAATTTTATTTACAATTTCATAACATTCATTCAAAATAATGAAAATTTTTAAACTATTAAATATTTTTTGCTATATAGTTATGAAGTGAGAAAAATTTGAGTTAATGAAAGATTTTGTTGTTTAAATTATAGTTATGGAGTTAGAGGAGAAAACATCTGAAATTATTATTTTACCATTTTTAATCTAGAAAAGTTTGTAAAACAGTTTTATATAATATATTTTAGTTAAATTTGAAAGAAGTCAAATATGAAAACAAAAAAAGACATCAAAATAAATAAAAAATTGCATATAATAATACATGTATAGATAAATATATCAATTTTTTGTTTTATATGTATAGACAGTCAAATATTTGCATAAATATTCGCCAATATTTTCTGTAGAGGGGGCTCCCCTTCTACTAATTATTATTTTTATTTAGAATTTGCCCAAAAATTCTTTATTGTACCGAGATTTTCTATTGTAATGATCCAATTTTTCAAATTTTCAAACTTTCGGTGTTTTTTCCTTAAACCGTCTTTCAAAATTTAAACTCATAATCACCGGAACATTTTTAACGCAAGATACATTTCAAATTTTCTGTTGGGACCATGTGAAACGTGGCAGGTTTAAAAAGAAGCGCGTCTTACGTATAAAACAAGGCTTTTCCTTTTCCGAATCCCGTCACACCGCCCACTTCACATGTCCCCCGCTGAATTGCAGCCGTTCCCGTGTCTGCCCAGCTTTTGCCACGTTGCTTGCCCACGTGTCGCTAGCTTAGCGGCTCAGTGTTAAAAGATAATCATTGAATTTAAGTTTATCTCATTTCCCGTCCCTCAAGTCTTTCCGTATCATAGACTGGTCCCGGGAAGTTCATCTTTTAATCGAAGTGAACTGGGTCCTTATCACCACTAACCATCCTTATTTGCAACAAGGAAGAGATGATTAACCTAGGACGACTTTCTGGTAAAAAAAAAAAGGACGACTTAATTGGATAAATATACACTTCAATATTGTCACATGATATATCTAATAGATTAAAGACTTTCTCTGTATATGCACGTCCACAAGCCTATATAAGAAGTTAAATTTAGAAGTGTAAACTGGTTTCAAGAAAATTCAAAGATTTGATGATGAAGATAATACTACTTATTTTTATCATCAGGTCAACCCCTTGTGGTTCGACAACTTATCAGCCTTATACATTAAAAAAAAGGCTAAAAGATATTCAAATGTCTAATCACCATGAATAATTTTATATATTCATCTCAATCTTGTGATCTAATGAAATAGATTCAATGACGGCAAATGATGTAATGTTGTTATAATAACATCGAAATTGTAATTAAGCCAATCATTCATAATCGTCATTAATTGGCGCAACTTTAACAATGTTAAATGACTGCCTAATCATCGCGGGTCATTAGGTGTTCTAATGGACCGAAGTTCGAAATTCGCATGTAGAACATAAATGCCCAAGTTAAATCAAGAAAACATCAATCTCACAACTTGTCGAGATCCATTTTCTAAGGTTGAGCCAGTTATGATACGTTGTGCTTTACACATTCCTTCGATCACCATCAGTTTGTTTTCACTTGGATAAAAATAGATTCGTAGTAGCATCTGAAGAGTTATTTTGCTTTTCTTTTTCTTTGAAAAAGAAAGTTATGTTCAAATTAATTTCTCGCAAAATAAAAAGATGTAAAAGTTAATATTTGGTGCCCGGAAATAGATCATTAATTTTTAGTTCA
This sequence comes from Lagerstroemia fauriei, assembly GCA_025802135.1. NCBI lineage: Eukaryota > Viridiplantae > Streptophyta > Magnoliopsida > Myrtales > Lythraceae > Lagerstroemia > Lagerstroemia fauriei. The sequence continues at coordinate 12,412 of JAOYND010197274.1, forward strand.
CGGAATGAGGAAAATCTTAGGAATGGGATCTCTTCATGTTTAGTACAAATGGATGGTGCACTAATAATGATTTAAAATTCACTATCATGTGATTTAGTGAGTTCAATATATCCCTTCCGTGCATCTGTCAAAGTATTTAGTATAAATATGTTGTTTGGGCATAGACGTGCAAGACACCGACTTCTTAAAGTATAATGAAATTTTGGTAGTGTTATGTTGATAAGGCCAATATGCTAAGCACTGGCTACTCAGTTCGTCTAAGACGATAGCGATTGAATACGAAAACTCGAATGTAACGGGAAATGATGTTATTACTATTATCCTCCTTCTACACAAAAAAAAAGTAGAGTAAAATACAAAGATGTTGGGTGATGTCCCTGAATTTTTTTGTTAGTTAAAAAATGACAATAAATGAATTTGATATAAATTTGAGAAAAATAATTACATGTATTCATGAAAATTTTTTAAAATAATGTATATTCTATCAGCTTTAGTTAAAAATCCATTATGACATAATGTAAATATTAATTTTAATAGTAAGTTAAAAACCATTATAATAGAATGTAAATATCAATTTTTAACAATATAGCCACATAAAAATATAAAAGAAAAGGTAAAACTGCCATTTGATTTTATTTAATCCCATTCACGTTGTCTAAAGGTCATATTTCATAGGAAATTAAGTTGAATGGAGTAGAATAATATTTGAAATTTGGGGACAAGTTAATTTTTGTCCTCAGTCTTATGCATTTTTGTTATTCTTTTCCTAAATATTTATTTTTTATTATTAATATCCTCAACATTTCATGTTCTTACCATTTTACTCATAATCGTATTTTATCCATCTAAAATTAACTTTTTAATAAAAATATTTTTAAAATTCAAAATAAGGAAAAACACAAGAAAAGAAAAAATGGTAGTGGAACGTCACATACGACCACATCCCCTCAAAAATCGGAATTGAAACTTGATTGAAAATTGATTAATAATCACCACCTCTACAAAAATGGTCGAGAGTGAGTCTTGATTTTAGAAGAGACACTTTATTAGTAACCACTTCTTCCTTAACTAGGGACGGCCCGTAGTAAGATTTTATAAAAAAATTATACTAAAAATTGGTTTTTGGATGAAATACATTTTTGGATGGAATAATGGTATTATTCTAAGTAGCAAAATCGAAAAAAGTTAAAGGATAAGAATGATAAAAATAAAAGTTTAGAATAAAAGTGATAAATTACAGAACGGTGAAAATTAAAAATGTTAGTTACCCTAAAAATTTCGAGTGAAGTTGATCGGCAAAATCTCCTTCTTCTTTATTTTAGTGAACGCAAATTAAATATAATATAATATAATCGCCTTTCACTCTTATTTTCCTCCTCTCCAATGAGTGGTACCCAAAGAAAGGGAAAAAAATTTAAATTCCCTTTCCTTGTCTATTCAATACGAAAGTATGCTGGCTGCTTGCTCACATTATTTCTGTTGTATCTACGCATTATGGATTTGGTTATATTGTTTTCTTTTACTGAGAGTGTTCTCATATATTGACAAAAGAGAGACGATCTTTGAGATAAAAATAATTAGACACCACTATTTATTAATTTAAATTTTAATATAATATATATCTAACAACTTTTACACCAATGGAATTTCGACATGTTTAAACTACTCTATATTTTCCATTGCTCCTCACCGATCCGTTTATTATTTAATAAATATTCATATTGTTCAATTTATTTTTCTATTCATTCTTTGGTTTGGCTGTCAAATCTTATCAACCTTCCAAATGAGTCAAGATCAGACCATCTAGGGAGCCTTTTATTAAACCAGCACGATTGGAAATTATGCAAATTTAATGGCTAAAATTTTTATAGGTGGTATGTAAGAAGAGTTGCAGGTGAAAAAAAAAAATCTAGACCTAATGACCATGAGATCTGTAGGTTTCCAATCGTGCAGGTTCTATAAAATTTTTCGATAATGATAAATCTAGTGAATGCATACAGATATATCCAAACCATAGACAATTTATTAATTAATAGCAAGCTAAACCATCATGTTGAGTTTATGCATGATTGAATGTGTTTTTCTATATATACATGCAATATAAGTGACATGGGATGTATTTAACTATATAATAAAAAATGTGATGTGAATGGGCAAAACCGGATCATCCACGATAAATTTAGGAAATGTATTAAAAAATTCATTGTAGGCAATTTTATCATTTATCTACAAAGTTTAAACTGTGTTGAATTTATATATAAATGTGATTTTTAATATTTATATGCGAAAACAACTCCCATCTTTTATATCTTTTTTACCTTTTTAAATTATCCATACGCACATAAAAGTTCAATTCTTAATAAGCTTTTTCACTAAGAAAAATTAAATTTACTAATACATAACTAAATCTTTCTCTCTTCACTTTTTCTTTCTTCTCTTATTTTAGACTAGTTTTTCTCATATTTTCTCTCTACTCTTTTTATTAAAACTCAATTTTCTCTAAATTTATTACTTATTCGTTATATTTAATTTATTAAAAAATCACATACTTGAAAATTAATTAAAACCATAATTTTCTTAAATCATTTATTATACATTCATTTTTATTAAATAATAAAATTCGTACGTAGCACATGTTTAACTCTAATATATATTTATTAGAAGTGTCATACCATTGGTATTAAATGGCATAAAGGAAAATTAAAATTATATATATTAGAAGCGCATCTTCTCCTTAAATATGATCTCAAGTTTAGATCTTAAAAATGAAGAAACCTTGTCTTGTGATAGTTTTACCTTTTAATGGGTTTATATGACTCGAACTGAATTAGCCAAAATACATTGGACTTTTAGATATCAGTGGTATATTTTAGGAAAAAAATTATATGTACAAGAATGTACGCGGGTTAACAACTAGTTACCATAGTAGCCAAATTTGTCATGGAAGGAACAATAACAAAATATAGGGGCATATTGATCAATAACACGAACTTTAAGGGCGAAGATGAAATTAATCGAAAAACCTTATCTGATTGGATCCCTATAAAATCCAAACTCTCCCTCCACCTCTCGTTACGATTCACAAGTAGTTCTGGAAGTTTGGAGTTCCCGAAAATTCTGAAGCAAAAGATTTTCTCTGCGGACACGGCGGAAGGAGGAGGAAGAGGAAGAAGAACAAGGAGAAGCAGCAGCGGATTCGATTCTTGATTCGATTCTTCTGTGGGAGGGGTTTTGTATCGATGGCGCTGAGCATCACTCACCAGATCGGGGTCCTAGCGGGCACGCCAATCCAGACGGAGACCAGTACCGGCGAGTCGACGGCGACATTGAGCGCTGCAGCGGTGTGGAAGGCCCCAGCAGCCGGACTTCGTTGCAGGGCGAGGGCTGCTGACATGGTAGACGCGGTATCGCCACCGGTTAGCCCTTGCAGGTCGCCGGTTCTGGGGCCAATCCGCGCCGATCTGACGGCAGCCTGCTCGGCGTTCGAGGTGGAGGTGCCTCCGAGGGAATATGCAGAGGAGAAGGGGAAGGCAGCGAAGGGGAAGGGGGTGCCGATCTACGTGATGATGCCATTGGACAGCGTGACGATGAATAACACGGTGAATCGAAGGAAGGCGATGAACGCGAGCTTG
>JAOYND010197374.1:0-16036 GCA_025802135.1 Lagerstroemia fauriei
GCCCATAAGAGATTGAGCCCATATCCATCCCAAAAGCTCAAGCTGATAGGATGGTGGTACCCGCTCTCTTATAAACCTGGTTTCAACTCATCAATTCTCTGATGTGATATTTATATATCTCAATATTTTTTTCAAATTAAAACTAATATATTTTAGATTTAATTATCATCAATAAAAATTCCTATATAACTGAAAAAAAGTACTGTGGTCCTTGGGACAAATCGGTAATAGGTTGTCCTTAAATAAAAGCATCTCGGCAATTTTTTCTGCTAAATTTCTCGGCTATCAATTTTTTTCCGTATGCTTCACTTATATCCAGAAATTTAACGGATCCTAATTAATCTAATTCGAGTCGGATGAGTCCATTGAGAAGAGAAAATCTTGCATGTAACGGGTATATCGCTTATGGTTATTTTAAAAAAAAAAAAATTAGATTTTATTAAAAAAATCTTAAAATAACTAAATTTTATTGATTTATGACACCACGTCAGCACTGACATGTAATATACCCATTGCACACGATAGTCTCTCCACTAGGGTAAAACTCTCCCGAGATGAATTCAATTCTCTCCATTTACAAGACTCGAATCCGAAATTTTATTTAAGGAGAAGATGCATCCTACCACCCAACTAGTCCAACTAATCCACTCTGGTCTCGGCCATCAATTTTCCATTATTAGAAAGGTCCACCGGATTCTCCATCAGAAAGATTCAAAGTTGGACGAGACACGCACGTACAGATATGTATGTATACGTAAGGCATGACATCAAGATCCTGTCTTAAAGACAGTACTACCAAGAAAAATAAATGGACACATCGATCCTCGTTTTTGTCTTCGATCACGTATGTATGTGTGGAGAATAAGAAGTCTTTCATGGTGCGTATGAATGAGGTTCAGACAACGAGGTTTTGTTGTATTAGCAGAGTCATCTCGATCTTTCTGTGTTCCATACGATGGGGGGAAGATAGAAGAAAGAACAACATGTGGACGACAGCATTAACTATCGAAATGAATACAGCCGACACCGGTGGTCTAAAGGTCCAAAACTCATTCTCATGAGGTCTCGTGAGGTCGAGATTTCGGGTTCGAGTCTCGCTTTGAGCGAGATTGTTAGGATGGGCTCTTGAGCTTGGGTCTCGACGAACACAAACTGCTTCTTGGACTATACTACTAGATCTTTTATGGTGCTACGTTGGCAGGTTTTAGTGTTAATGCTGATTTTTCAGTTTGTATAATATGTTCGCGGTTGAATGCGAAGTCTGAACATTATACAGTGAGAGTGATTGGGTCGCCATTACTGCTACCACTCTTTTTACTGAGTAAAAAAACTGTGAAAATGAATAGCTCTCGTTCCTAAAAGTTCTTGTATATCCCTCCTCCTTCTACCGTTTTAAACTGATGAGTTTCTAGCCTAAAAGCCAGTGAATCATCAAGGGTTCAATTCGCAGTCCGGGAATTGTGTGATCTTATACCGGGTGGAGATAGCCTCGACCGGGATGGGGAACTTGAACAAGGGGATCGAAATTTGAACACAATTCACCGTTACAACCTGACTCGATACACCGAGAAGGGAAGACAAGACAAGTGATGGTTCGATTCGAATGTCGGACGTTCAAGTCAGAGTACGACCATGACGATGAGAGGGAAATGACTATAAGTAGAGGGAGAAAGTGTACGTACAAGTGGCAATGATTGCCTTACGATAACTTCAAACATATTTACAGTGTTGTCATAAGGTAAAAAGGTAATTTTCATGCGTAGTAAATTAGTTGATGTGATCGCTCTCGAGCAATGTTTTACGCTTTATCGATTATGTAATAATTTTTTATCGTGTACCACCTGATGTACTGAACATATATTCCTCTTGTAATGAGCTCGAAATGTACAATAAATAAGAGTTTTTAATAATAAGAATAATGAAATTTAAACGATATTCACTAGATGGATATTTGAAATGTGCGGCTACCGTTAGGGATCACAGACTGAGCAATCGGAAAGGCTGATTTCGGATCAGGCATCAGTGACTCCAAATTCATTTCGTGCCCGACATCAGCTGTCCTTTTCCTTTTACCATTCCCATGCAAAATTCCAGCGATAATATATAATAATGATAATAATGTATATAAAAACAAATTTCATTCACCACGTGGAAACACTTTTTGAACTAATCCAGGCGTTAGTCTTCTTGGGTAGGCCGTCGACTAGAGAGAGAAACTTATTTAAATTGAGTGTATCACGTGACAGTATTTACATAATATCACAAACTAATAAAAATAGATATTTTATCCATAATAACTATCCGTATGTTTGCTTTCATTGTAAGGGTACTTTTTAGCGAGCACTGTTCAAGAATTAAATCACACATTAAAAATTTAATAAAAAAGTTTTAAAATATAAAATAATTAAGTATTATTATTATTATTATTATATATCATGTTAGATTTTTAGATAGGTATTGTAAAATTATTGCTGAGACCTAGTCTCAAGAGTGCTATCGTCAGTTGAGTCGGGATGAGACCGTCGGATTAACAGATTTACGTTAGAGTGTTGTCGGCTATGGCAGGATATGACCCTCTACAGGTTTGGCGGGCTTTATATCTTACTTGACAGATGTGAGTTAAACACATCCCCTCATGTGCAACGTGCTAGGGGCACATTAATCCGACTCTGATATCATGTCAAATTGCTGTTGAGAGTGGACCTCCGATGTACCGTCAGCTGGACCAAGATGAAACTGCCAGAATTGTTAGGTTTATGGCGGAGTGTTGTTAGCTTGACCAAAATGAGACCCTCGGGTCTAATGGGCTTGTCAAAGATTATCGAGATTAAGACAATCGAATATTATAATATTGTTATTGTTAGTGAACCTTATAAGAAATCGGATTCATTTTCACTGAAAAACTTAAACTATTAAATTGTAATATTCAGTTATCTTATAACTCTAAATATGACTGCTGTGAATTTAACAGATACGAGCCCAAACTCTGCTAAACCTGCTAGAAATTTTACAGTCCAAATGCAAGAAGGCAACCCCAAACGTAGATTCATGCATTATTTCACCGTGATTCGGGGATCGAAATCTGTCATTTTCTTGAGAAGCCAACTCCCGCCATCTTCTGACATTTCTTGGAGAGAGTTTCCGTATATCACGAATTAAATAAAATTAAGTTTTTTTAAAATTTTTTATTATAAAATTTTAAAAATAATTAAATTTTATTAATTTATTATATTACATAAATACGATAGTGATGCCGTTATATAGAAGGTTTTCTCTATTTCTAGCTCCGTATAATACGAGTATACCACGTAACATCATAAATAAATGAAATTCATTCATTTTAAAATTTTTTATAAAATTCTAAAAATAAATAAAAAAAACCTTAAAAATAACTAAATTTTATTAATTTATTAAACCATGTAAATACTGACAGGATTTTCTCCATTTCTAGAGCATCTCTTCCCCGACTCTATCTCTTACATCACCATAAGATTTAGAAGAAACAATCCTTTCCATCTCCTCATCCTTACTTCTCCAGCTTTTCCAGATCCTTGTAATCTTTTGCAGAAGAAATAACATGTGATCGACACATTCCATTGTCCTGTCTCCTTGGAGCCTTCGATTGCATTACGGTTATTAGGTCAAGGGTTGCAATCAAATTTTCACCGAACCCACGATAGAGAATACCGGGCGATAATCAAACCGGTTCGACACGAAAGACTTTTCGTCGGGACATTTACATCAACGTGGAGAAAAAAATTATCAATATGGAGAAAAGGTGGGAAGAAACGATTACAAACACGGCATATGAACACTTGGTCCACACACTACATCCCATCCTACTAAGGCTTTTTTGTTTCCTTCTAATTTAACTTGTTCCAATAGAATTATTCTCACAGTCACTATCCCCCGTAATAATTACTATTTTTGTATTTAAAAAAAGAAAAATAAAAAAATATACTGTAATTAACAAATGTTGAGTACTAGAATGATTCAGTACGTCTAATATTTCGCGTTATGTCTATAATGTGAGATAGCAGAAATACCATGGTTATTAAGATAAGGACATCGGACTGGTTTACGCTTTCGTTTTTATTTTTGTCTATTTACTGTACAGTCATGTGATATATCGAGAGCAGATTTTTTTCGTACGAGAAGTATTGTGAATATTGGTAGTTAATCAAGAAAATTAATGAAAAATGGCGGAAAAAAAGAAAGAGTAGGGGAAAGAAAGGAAATAGAGAGCACCATTTTGTCAATTTGTTGACTGTCTCTACCTTTGTAAGATGACAAAAAGCGACATGAAGGATTGAAATTTCAATTATGCATGATTCCAATGAAGAAGAGATCTCGGAATCGGTTGCATGGAAAATATTTTACGAGATATAAGATAAGATAATTTAATAAAAAATTAATAAATTGAAAAAATTTATATAATATTTAACGATTTCAACCAGATCCGGCGACTGAGTATGTCCCCAAAATTAGTGAATGGTTCCAAGTTTTTTTATAGGAGCAATAATGGCGACTCTGCATCTCGCTATACAATGTTTGATTAATAGTGTTCAACCGTGAACGTGGCAAATGCATTGAACAACCAACTACTGTCCAATGCTCAAAAAAAGGTCGCTTTCAATCGCGAACATGTTAGACATACCGAACTATCAGTGAAAGCAATCGCTTCGCCAGTGTTGTATTATCAAAGGTCTAGTATAGTCACAAAAGTTGATATCCTCTAAACTCATATTCAGAGAACGCACTAGATTTTGGTGCTCCCACTTTATTTTACCAAGGAGGTGATAAAACAAGTTCAACAAATTTGCTCCAATTTTCTATGGAAGGGTCACCTAGACACTGCAAGGGGTGCAAAGATTAAATGGGCTGACTTGTGTGTCCCTTAAAGTGAAGGAGGTTTGGGATTAAAAAACATTGAGACTTGGAATGAAGGTTGCATCATCAAAAATATCTGGATATTATTAGCTAATGCAGGTTCCATTTGGGTAGCTTGGGCTCATGATCAATACCTGCTGCGATCCCGGTGTTTCTGGACTATCAACATACCAAGCTCTTGCTCTTGGAGCTGGAGGAGAATTCTACAACTCAGAGAAACTGCTCGAGAATTCATGAATTGTAGAATAGGATCCGGTAACTCCATCTATTTTTGGCATGACAAATGGTCATCTCCTGGACCTTTAACAACATTATTTCCCTTGAAGGAACTTACTTTCCCTGCTATTGGTTTTCATGCTAAGCTTTCTCAAGTCTTTTTGATGGCTCTTGGCATTGGCCGGAAAGTATGGACCCTTTAGTTTCACCTCTATTGTTCCAGATCCAAGACTCGATTACTCTAGAGCTAAAGACACCTTTTGCTGGAATTCTGGGGCCAATATTAAAATCTCCAAAATATGGCAGGATATTCGACACAAAAAGGCCAAGGTCCGCATAGGCTTATTTGGTTTCATGGTCACATCCCTCGAGCATCCTTCATTTGTTGGTTGGCCATATGCAATAGGCTAACTACTAAAGATAGGATGTCTCATTGGATGCAAATTCCACATCAACTTTGCGATGTGGACAAGACTGTGAAACACGTGATCATATTTTCTTTACATGTCCAATCACAAGACAGGCTTGGAATTCCATTTTGGAGGAGATGAAAATTTCGAGGAAAGCAGGGGATTGGAACTACGAGTTAGATTGGGCGATTGCGCACATGAGTGGAAGGTCTCTTCAGTCCAAGATCTAAAGATCGCCTTTACCTCTTATATCTATGCAGTTTGGAATGAAAGGAATCGAAGACTTTTCCAACAGGGACCTAGGCCTACTTTTGATCTTCGAGCAGCAGTGATGCATATTTTGAGATTATGAATTGTATACATTTCCAAACTAGGTTGACTTCTAGATCAGTCCGTCTACTCATGTTCCTCAGACTGTAATCAAGAGCTATGTTCTTTTGTACAACTGATTTGATCAATGGAAATACCATTTACCAAAAAAAAAAACGCACTAGATTCTTTTGTTTTTTCCCCTTAAGCTATGCTAGATGCTTTGATTAAAAAAATAATTCAAATCTAAAATCTTTTACTACCACTTTTAGTGGCAATGCCCTGTAGCAATGTAAACAAAAAATTGAAAAATAAAAAAATCGACCCGATTTGAATTGAAAAAAAATTGAATTTATGAGACCAGGGATAAATATAAGATGGTTTTTAAGGTGAGAAAAAATTGATCGAAAATTTCGGGCCCCAAATCGAAAAATCCGGAGGAGACCAAAGATCAACTAGAAATTATTGCAAATATAATACTATATTTATAATTTTTCTTACTATTGAATTTTGATAGTTCAAATAATAATTTAAATTTTTTAAAGTTAAATCTCAATTCATATTTATGTTATTGACCTTATTAATACAGAAAAATATTTACAATTTATGATTCTCATTTATTACACTGAATTTTATTATTTTTATTTTTATTTTAATTTAATTTATTATTATATTAAAATTTGTGATCAGACAATTTACATAAAAAAAATTCACCAAGCCGAGGCTCGACCGCTCCTACCCATCATAGTTCTCTTACTTTTTTATTTTATTTTTCGATATTATATGCATTATCCGAAGTGGAAAAAATAAAAAGAACTTAATACAAAATGCGAACTCAACCCAAAAAAAAATTAAAATTGGACATAAACAAAACAGTCATGATATTAATCAAAAAATAATTATACAGATTTAAATTACATACAACCTTTTTTTGGCTATATTTGAGGACAGTAAAAACACAAATATATATATTTTTAAATTTAACCCTAGTAAAATCCATATTTCTTTCGAGGAAAAAATATGTTTACATTACCTACTATAGGAGAAAGTCTTTTATGACACGAGTATACTACGTAGCAGTGCCGACGTGTCACGAGCCAATAGGATTTGGTTATTTTTATGATTTTTTTAATAAAATCTAAAAGGAAAAAATCAACCATAAAGGGAAAAAAATAACCCTAAAATACATTGATTTGATTGGCTCGTGATACCACGTAGGCACTGTCACGTGATATAACATTGGCATAAAAGAGTTTCTCCTACTATAGATAATACTAGAGTGGTGGCCACAAGCCGGTTTGGACCCGGAACATGCCCTGTCAAAATCGGAACCAAACCGGAACCGTAAGATCTAAATAAAGTGCAGCCCCCACCTATGATATAGCCACCTATGATATAGGCTTTTCCTTCATCCCTCAGACAGTCAGAAGTGCAGGCCCCCACCAACCAATCACCCATCTTGTCTGCAGTCACCTCTCGTCCCATCCATCTTTTCAATGCAAGCGGCCAGCCGCCACTTTGAGTAAATGTTTATTGTATGATATAAAATATAAATGAATTTGTTGTGTAAATTACTATTTAAATTTTGATACGTGTAAAGTTATTTTCGATAATTGTAAAAATTTTATACATGTCAAGAGTTTAAATGTGATTTACACAACGAACTCGTTATATAAATTAAATTTTATTTAATTTTAACATAAATCAAACCAATCGATTCGGAATCGGACGGAACCGTGGTTCTGAACCGCCCCTGAACCGGAAGGATCAGGGCCGGTTCTAAGGGGCCAAGGAATCGAAACCGTGGCCAGCACTAACTAGACATGAGCACGTACTACGCATAGAAAGATAATAAAAATAAATAAATATAAAATACGAGAATTGATTCATATAATTAGATCATTTATTTATAACGTATTACAATTTAATTTATTTGAAATTCGTTAACTTATAATAGTGAGTAGAATATTCTCAATTCATTAGTATACGATATCAAATTTACCTTTTCAATTTTACAATTTCAAAGCATTCGTTCAAAAGATGTGAAAGATTTTTGCTACTAAAATTGTAGATATGGAGTGAGATGAGTGAATATAAACACTTAACAAAAGATTTTTATAGTTAAAATCATAAATATGGTGTGAAAGGAAAATAACTGGAATTATTAATTTATCCTTAATTTGAAAATCGGATGCATATCATAAATTTTAATCTGTAAATTATATTACGGGCAAAAACAAAAAATAAAAAAGACATCAAACTTTTTAAACGTTTAGATAGATATACAATGTCAATTTTACAATTTCAAAGCATTCGTTCAAAAGATGTGAAAGATTTTTGCAACTAAAATTGTAGATATGAAGTGAGATGAGTGAATCCGAACACTTAACAAAAGATTTTTATGGTTAAAATCATAGATATGGTGTGAGAGGAAAATAATTGTAATTATTAATTTATCCTTAATTTGAAATCAGATGCATATCATAAATTTTAATATGTAAATTATATTACGGGCAAAAACAAAAAAAATAAAAATGGATAATTACACTAGAGGTACAAAACCTTTTGCAAATGTTTCATGTTGGTAGAAAATCTTTTTTTTGTAGCATTCGGGTACAAAACCTTTTAAAATGTTTCACTTTGGTACACTCCATCAACTCCACACTAACGGCATTAAGTTTTGTTGATGTGACAATCTGACATGGACGCGCCACGTGTGCATAGTTGCTGATCTGGCTTATCCACGTCATATTTTAAATGAAATAAAATAAAATAAGATTAAAAATGAAAAAAAAGTTAAAAAACTTAGAAAAATTGTAAATATTTAGGAAAAATTTTGATAAAAATTTAAAAAATTCAATTCTTTTAAAAAGAAATGAAAATATAATAAAAATTAGAAAAATAGAAAAAATTGAGGAAAAATATTAATAAAAATTTACAAAATATAAAAATTGTAAAAAAGTTTTAAAAAAATTTATATAAATATTTAAACTTCAAAAAAATTTAGATTTTTTTTAAAAAAATAAAAATAGTAAAAATTTAGGAAAAATATTAATAAAATTTTTTAAAATAAAAAATTGTAAAAAAGTTTTAAAAACGTATAGAAAAATTTTAAAAAAGTTTAACATTTTTAAAAAATAATACAAATTTAGGCAAAAAATTAATAAATATTTTAAAACTCTAAAAATTGTAAAAAAATATTAAAAATTCATAAAAAAAAAATTTAGAAATAATAAAAATATTAATAAAAATTTTAAAAATTTAAAAATTGTAAAAAAAGTTTTAAGACATATAGAAACATATAAAAAAATTCAAAAAAAGTTAACTTTTAAAAAAATAGTAGAAATTTGGGGAAAATATTAATAAAATTTAAAAAAATCTAAAAATTGTAAATTTTTTTTTAATAAATTTATGTAAATCTAAAAATTCAAAAAAAGTTAGATTTTTTTAAAAAATAAAATAGTAAAAATTAATTAAAAATGTTAATAAAATTTTTAAAAAAATTTTAACTTTTTAAAAAAATTCTCCATATGTTTTTAAAACTTTTTTTACAATTTTTAGACTTTTAAAAAATTTTATTAATATTTTTCCCAAATTTTTACTATTTTTTTTAAAAAGTTAACTTTTTTTAAATTTTGTATATGTTTCTATAGTTTTTTAAAACTTTTTTTACAATTTTAAATTTTTTATTAATATTTTTACTATTTCTAATTTTTTTATGAATTTTAATATTTTTCTATATATTTTAAAACTTTTTTACAGTTTTAGAGTTTTAAAATTTTTATTAATATTTTTCCTAAATTTGTACTATTTTTTAAAAATTTAACTTTTTAAAAATTTTTAATATTTTGCTATACTTTCTTAAAACTTTTTTTACAATTTTTAGATTTTTAAAAATTTTTATTAGTATTTTTCCTAAATTTTACTATTTTTAATTTTTTTAAAAAAAATCTAACTTTTTTTTATTTTTAATATTTATATAAATTTTTTTAAAATTTTTTTACTATTTTTATATTTTGTAAATTTTTATTAATATTTTTTCTCAATTTTTTCTATTTTTATAAAAAAATTAATGAATTTTTATTATATTTTTTAAAAAAATTAGATTTTTAAAATTTTTCCTAAAAATTTACTATTTTTCTAAGTTTTTTAAAGTTTTTTACCTTTTTTAAATTTTTAATCTCTTTTTATTTTATTTCATTTAAAATATGACGTGGATAAGCCAAATCAGCAACCATGCCCACGTGGCGCGTCCATGTCAAATCGCCACGTCAGCAAAACTTAACACCGTTAGTGTGTAGTTGACGAAGTGTACTAAAGTGAAACATTTTAAAAGGTTTTGTACCCGAATGCAACGAAAAAAAAGGCTTTCTACCAGCATGAAACATTTGCAAAATGTTTTGTACGTCTGGTATAATTATCCCAAACAAAAAAAACATCAAACTTTTTAAACGTTTATATAGTATAGATATAGATATAAGCAGTGAGAGTAAATTTTAAAAAGGGTAAAAGAGGGGTAAGAGATAATGCCATGTAAGTGATGCTGACATGATATATCTATTCAGTCAGAATCCATCATTTATATATTTTTCTAATTAAGGTTCACCATTTATTAGAATTTTTTATATTCTTAAGAAAACTTTATGATTAATTAATCATATATATAATTATTGATTACATGTCAAATTTTGATTGGACGGATATGTCATGTCATCATTAACATGTAGTATAATCGTTCCACTGAAAACTTTCTCCACGTTGTCACGTGACAGCACGTGTTGAACAATAAATTCACATTGACGGGCCTAAAAAGTAAAATTTAAGTTTACAAGAGAATGGATCCAAATTTTATAAATTTTGTATACGCAAAAAATTGAATGACAACTAACAAGATATAAGCCCAACCTAACACATATGTGGGCCCACAATTTTGCTCAAATCAGCCCAAATTATTTACGGCCCAAAGTCTGGCACGACAGAGAAGATATTTGTCCCCGGCAGCACACACGTGTCGGGCACCGTGACAAATCGCAGCCGTTGATTCTGTCCCGAGACTCGACAGACAAAATCAACGGAGACCGTAATTGAGAAATTCTTCCTAGCACGACTTGGTTCAAATAATTCAGTAGTTGAGAAATTCTTAGGTGATCGTATCTCGTCACGTGATATGAGAAAACACCAATCAAAAATTAGATTTAATCACTCGAACAGTTACCATAATCAACTCAAAGTAATTTGATTGATTTTTTCTCACTGCGATATCACGAGATAGGATCATACAAGATTTTCTTCTCAATAATTTATATAAAAGTCTCGGATTCGAGTATTTATGAATTATGCAAACTTATATTGGGAAATTTTTACCTGTTATTGGGTCAATCCAATTCAAGCTGTATTATGAGTTAAAAAATTACAAGATTTCTGGATACTATTAATTGTAAAATTGAGAAATTGGTAGGTCATACTACTTGCACACGGAGTCAAATATTAATAAATTAGTGAATGAGTAATTATTTGGGGTAAATTACATAAAAAGGTATACTATTTGTTCATTTTCTCAAAAAAGTCAAAACATTTTAAATTTAAAAAATAAAATCATATAGTTTCATTTTATTTTCAAATTAAGCCAAATTTTTCAAATTTTAAAAATAAAATAACATGATTTCCTCTTATTACCAATTTAAGCTAGATATTTCATATTTTAAAATTAGTTCATATTTTTATTTTACTATGAAACCAAACTAATTTGTTTAACCTTATATTAGGTGCTTAGGTGACTAATCTTTTATAATTTTTTTTCTTCATCGCAAAATAAAAGTATATTAGAATTTTTTTCAAAAAAATTTATACTAATTTCTATATAAAGTTATTTTAATATTTTCTTGTAAGTAATACTAATCTTAATTTAAGAGAAAATTATTATATTAATTTTAAAAAAATTACACTATTTTTATTGATTTGTAAGTACGTGATAAGAGAAAATCAAGTAGGATATATTGCACAAGAATATTATTTTATATTTTAATATTTCACTCCACTTTGTTAATAAATAAAAAATATAATTTTTTATTTTTAAAATTTGAAGAGTTTGATTGATTTGAGAAAAAATAAAACTACATGATTTATTCTTAAAACTTGAAAAGTTTAGTTTAATTTGGGAATGAAATGAAATTACATGATTTTATTTTTTAAATTTAAAAATTTTGGTTTTTTTTATAAATGAAGTAAATCACATGCTTTTTTATGCAATTAACCCTAATTATTTGTGATCGTCATAATTATATATAATAAGAGTAATTTAATTGCATATGTATTGTGCTATCTATTTATTTTCTTGTAGTTAAGTTAAGAGATTCCAACTTCCATCTGGACGTATAATTTTCTTGAACATTTTTTTCTGTACCTTTCTGAGTAATGAATGAATTCTCATTAAGGTCGAGAAAAAAAAGTAATTTAACTGACATTTTTATTTATTTATCACGTTACCTCTAAAAGTTTTTTCCCCGAAAATTAGGGTTTGAGCCCATAATTCTAAGCATGTCATTTCTCTCTCTGTGGGCGGAGAAATTGCTAGAAGTTACTTTCTACGCATAGAAGGGCAGCTCCTATGGTTCTCTCTTCTTCTCTACTTATCAGTGACGCTACTTCCTGCTCCATTTCTCTTCCATTCCATCTAGGGGCCTAGGGCTTTATTTTCACTGAACCAACTTTATTTCCCTTCTAGAGACGGCAGAATGAGGTAATCGTTGTTTGTTCCCTGTAGACCCTCCTCTTCGATCAGTCCTTCCGTATCTTTCTTGCGTTCTGCTAAGTTTTTTTTTTTTTTTTTGCTGAGTTGCGTTCTGCTAAGTTAACCGAATGGAATAATTGTTTTGGTCCAATTCACGATGATGGGGTCCTTGAAATTGTGCAAAGTTGGGTTTTTGCTGCGGTTTAAGCAGGTGGGTAACTTACCTGGTTTGCACTGCCTGGCATCTTAACGCTGTATCAAATTACGATCTTTGGGTGGTGGTTAGAAGAATTTGATCATTTTCTCCATCGGGGCTCTGCTCATTGTTTCCATTATTTGGCAATTATTGGTCCGTGGAACGCTGTTGAGGTTGCTCTTTGATTGTTGGAGTTAAATTTTTATAGTGGATATTCTAGGATTTGCATATGCAGTGACTTTGTGGATGGGTAGGGAGATGTGGTATTTTCTGTCGTTGTTATCTTATCATGATTTGCAATATAAGGGTGATAATCGATGTCGGAGTATGTTCTGGATTTGACAAGGAAGTCTTTGCTCTGCTGTTGTCTTAGTACATATGTAAGTTTTTGGTTGGAGAAGGATTCATTCTGTAATTTAATTTGAGATGGCATAATAGTTGCCTATCGCAGACGTTGTGGAGCTATGTTCTATGGGAGATCTGTCTGGGTCCATTGAGTTCTAATTGGTTGTTTTTGGCATGTTCCTTTGTGTCCTGATTGCTGTTGGGCTTTTCAGCACTTCCTATATGGGAAGGAACACATGATTTACACCCTTCAGTTAATGGATTTTGTATCATTGATGTTTGATTGTAATCGTACGATTTGTTTGCAGCCGGCATCCTGATGTGAAGTGGGCCCAAAGGAAAGACAAGGTCTTTCTTACAGTGCTGTTGACTGATGCCAAAGATGCCAAAGTGAACCTTGAGCCAGATGGGGTTCTTACCTTTACTGCCAAGGGTGGAGCCGAAAATCATGTGTATGAGCTAAAGCTAGAGCTCTTTGGCAAGGTTATTGTAGAGGTGAGTAAGATCAGTATTAAACTCATATTTGCTCTGTTGTCACTCTGTGCTAACTGTTTATATTCTACTTGATGCTTCACTTTAGGAGAGCAAAATTAATACTGGTGCAAGGAATATATTCTGTGTCTTGGAGAAGGTGGAGAAGGTTTGGTGGAAGAAATTGTTGCGTGGTGAGGGCAAGCCACCTCACTATATCAAAGTTGACTGGGACAAATGGGTTGATGAGGATGAAGATGACAATGGTATTATGGCTATATATTTCAGCTTGTAGCCTCTTTTTCTTTGTGGCTTGGATATTCAATTTTCTGCTGGCTGATCCAACGTTGACGTCTAATCATGTGGTTGATGTTCTCATTCCAGGTTTAGGAGACTTGGATTTGGGAGGCATGGACTTCTCGGTAGGTTGCACTACCTTGATTGGTTTTGTAACCAAGTTTATGAGTCTCTTAAATGTTTAATCATACATATAGTTCCTTTTCTCAGAAATTGGGAGGAATGGGCGATGACATGGGTGATGACTTTGAAGATAGTGATGATGAAGGTAAGGAATACCATTGTGTGCTGTATTAGGCAGGTCATGTTCCAGCTTTCATTGGCTTGACACTTCAGTTCCGGTTAGGCCTTCGTTCCTCTAGTTCCTGCTTATGAGCGGTGCTAAATCAATAATCTTCTTTTAGTGGCATCTCCTTGTTCTCACATGGTGATTGAGCATAGGCTACGTAATAAAACAGTTGAGAGTTGTGGTAAAGACCTACTTAGTTGAATGTCCAATTCGTGAGGGAAAGTCTGTGGACTGTCTAGTTGTTGGGAGCATTTTGCAAGCAAGGAAAACGGCAATGAGCATTTTGCAATCTGTATCATTAATACGTGCCATTTGATTAAGCTACTAAACGGTCTGTAGATATGCCATCAGATGGAGGGGACAACTTACTATGATAATCATATCCTTCTGATTCAAATTGTAGTGCTTTCAGCATAGTACTCTGCTGTGCCTAAATGATGCTACGAATTTGAAATCTGATTGTATGTGTAGGAGTTACGAAGCCAGCAGAAGCTGAGGGATCGGAGAAGCATGAAGAGAAGAAGGCCGAAGCTGCAGAGGCCACAACCAGTGCATAATCAGTTATGAACTATGAGACGGAGTGATCGGATTTGCAGTGCTTATACGGTTGTTGTCGAGAGTATCTGTTATTTGCTTGCTATTCGCGGACGTTCCTCTTTTCGACCCCTTCCCAGTATGGATGATATAGGTGACTGACAATAATGTTGTATTTTGGGTAGAGCTAACATGGATTTTACTGATGTCGTATTCTCGGACGCGGGTCCGATCCATATCTGTCCGAGTTGTTTTACTGGGTACTGCCCACGAGGTGGAATTTTTGCCAGCAACCTCATTGCACTCGAAGAGCAGGAATGGCTTGTCGGAGCAGCTCACATGGATGTGGTTGCTGCTTAAACATGGATTCTCAGGCTAAAGCACTAAACATGAAAAGGGTATGGATATCTTCTGTTGTGATAGAACTCTTGGTCGGATTACATAGCACGTAATGGCGTTGAGACTTATCGTGAGCAGTTCGATTGCAATGTTCGAACAAACCGGTGTGCAGGCTGGTAGCCGGTAATGGAGTTGTGAACACTTCGGTCGGATCCCAATCATGTGGGAATGTGGAAAAAACGGAGTTAAATTGGAAGAAAGGACTTTTGATGTGCCTTTTTAATTGTACAGCTTTGAGGGTTATGATTAATCATTTGAGGTGGCTGACTTAATTAATATGATTAACTAAATTCACACTAATATTATCAGCTTTTATTATTGACCAAATTTATGAATTTACTCAATTCTGAAAATTTTAAATCAAACCGAACTATGTATTTACGTGTAAAAGTGTGGATGATAAGCTAATCTAATCGAACGCGACAAATTTATACATTTCGATATTTTTTGGGCTAAAAATGTATAGAGTTCTTTTGAACCGAGTGGAATGAGGTTTGCTGTATTCATTCCTCTACGTAGTCTAATTTCCTTCTTTCCCTACTTAATGAATTTGAGAGCGCTCGAGATCTTCAGATATGAATAATAATGAAAATAATAAGAGCGAGATTTTTTTCATACTTTTTTAGCAGTCGAAATAATAGTAATATAGCCGTTGAGAGCAGTCTTCAACGGCTAGTTCCCCATGGGACCTTCCTGTTTTAAATTTATCCCGATCCCAATGTAAATAAAACCGATCTCCCCACCTGATCTTCTGCAAAGCATCTCTCTCTCTCTCTCTCTCTCTCTGTTCAATTGAGGACAAGCTGAGGAGTTTTTTGTTCGTCGATTTCGGAAAGGTGAGACCTTTGCTTGGAATTTCCCTTTTGATGCTCTTTTTCGGGTTTGTGAAAATCAAGAAACAAAATTTCTGAGCTAAAACTAGAAAGAAATGACATAGCCCATGATTTGGA
>JAOYND010197469.1:0-16032 GCA_025802135.1 Lagerstroemia fauriei
TTGTTTTTGAAAACTCCAGGCTTTGCTTCTGAACTTCAGCAGTCCTACCCTAAGGCCATCTTGGTAAGTACTTGATTCCTCAGGTTTAGTCTTTTTTGTCTACAGTACTGTGGAAAACTCACATTTCTTTTGCTTTTGATCTGCAAATTTCTCATAAATTTTTCCCCAAAAATTGACTGGTGGCATTTTATTACTCGTTTGAAGCTATAATTTTTAGCTTATAATCGGGGTGAAAAGTGCAATTGATGGAGAATTATTCAGTTTACTACTTCTGCTGTCGTGTAGCCTATCAACATAATTCAATGGGGAACTGTTTTTTTTTTTTTTAATTCTTGTTAATTCACAGCCACTGTAATGCTATATATTTCTTTTTTATCTTAATGGAAGGTCCTTGGAAGTTCATTAGATTGATCGTATGTGTGAAGCAAATATGGAATAATCTCTCATTGACAAGTTTTCAAATGCACGTGGTTAATCAATACATCAAGGACCGCCAATGATTTAGTAGAAAGGATGAGCAATGTAAGTGTAACGAAGACTAAGCTTGCAAATTGATTGAAGGGTATCTTTATCTCCTTGCAGGATTTGAAGGAAGCAAATGATTTCAACATATTGGGGTTTGATACAAGGGACGCACTTGTGGGTCACTCTGTGGCCTTCGGGCTGTTGGAAAAGGCCAATTGGTCGAGAAGCAGAAGTTTGGTGAGGCCTTTCCTGTTTTGGCTCCATTCCAACTACTTGCTGGGGTCATGGAGATCCAGGATGCCAAGGATATGAGGCTCCTTTGCTCTGGTTTGTCTGATTGATTTTGCCTTAAAACATTTTTGCACCTGTCATGCAAAGCTGATCAGATCGAGTAATGAAAGTAATCTCCGGAGAATATTTCCTAACTTGTTGCAAGAGTTTATTTCCTAATTCAACTGTAGGCTTTGTGTGTTAATTCAGAATAATTGATCGTCTAGACATGAGTGAAACTAACATATTGTTTTCCGTTAAATTTGTTCTTTTTCCTTGGGAGAGAGCGCAGCCAACATTACTATTTTGATCAGTCCTGGGTTCTATCAAAAGCAAAAAGCACTCGAAAAGTTGCTGGATATATCAACATTTTGAAGGTTAAAAAAGTTGAAGATGGAGGGTTGCCAGAACATCAGAGAGGTTCAGGGACTAGAGAAGTTGAGGAGTCTGGAGGTCCTATGTGTCTCTGGCTGCAAATCGCTGAATCTATCAGATCTATCACATCTGCCGGATCTCCAAATCAGAAAATGAATCGAGGACACCATGTATTGGAAGCTTGAACCCCCACAGCTAGCTTCCTCACCTACGGATCGGAAGTACGACGTCTTAGTTAGCTTCAGGGGCGAGGACATGAGGAAGGGCTTCATGTATCACCTGTTCCGCATGTCATACTCTTGGATGTGATTTGCTTCTCGAGGATTGCCCTTGTCCTCTTCTCCACTGGCTACACTGACTCTAATTGGTGTCTCGAGCAGCTCGTCAAGATAATTAAGTGCACTGGGATATACCAAATCACGGCCATGTTGTGGTCCTGATCTTCTAGGAAGCTGCCTAGCCAAGGAAGGGATGCCAACGTGCTGAGTGGCCTTAACCCCTTACGCGCCCAAACAGGCTGCAATATGGGTAATGTTCTTTTCCCCCCTCCAACTACAACATCAATATTTTATTTGCTTTCCACGGCCAAACAACTCTATGAATTGCTCTATGCAGATTCTTTCTCTGGTTTCTCCCCTTGTGGATGGACAAATCTAGAAATTTTTAGCAGTGGTGAAACTTAGAGAAAATTAAGAATAAAAAGACAGGATCAAGAGGCGATATAAGATAATTTGAACCAAACAAATGGTTAAATTGGTTAGTTTTATGTAATGTTTCTCGAATTGAATTGGGTTACTCTAGCCTTATCAAATGCATGCTTAGACGTGATATGTTATTCCTTACCTTGAGAACAAATTTGTTTTGGGTCGAAATTGTAACAGAGTATCAGAAGTTATTCTGGTAATAGGTTCTCTTTGTAGTTACTTCATTGAAGTGCTATGTGTGGGGCAATGTATCATGATTCATGACTAGTTTTTTGTTGTCTACCCACACCCATATTACCCCTTCTTAGCTTGATGCATAGAGTTTCTGGGTAACTGTTTGCATTTTTTTCTTTTTTTTTTTTAATTCTGTCGAAGTGGTCTTTCTTTTTCTATGATTTTATGAATGATATGGTGAAATGTTGAAGGAGGTACACAATTTTCTGTCTCCTTAATGAGGCAAAAATGTTTGCAAATAGGGACAGCATCTGATACATGTTCAAGTGTAACCTTCTGTGGTCTCAAGAGGATTGGTTTTCAGTGGAGTATCCATCATTTTGAGTCCATTGTCACCTCTATGCATATAGGCATTTTTTCCCTTTTTGTTCAGCAGGTGTCAGTTCAAAAGTTGCAATTCATTTATGGACCTCTGGTTTCCGGTCAATCTGTAAGCACATTCATTTGCTGCGCTCTTTGATGCAGGCAGCTCATATTGCCGCCCAATATGGGCAGACAGGTTTACTGAATCACATTGTTGCAAGATGTCGTGCAGAGTTTGATCCTCCTGATAGTGATTGGAGAAGTACTTTCACTGGTATGTGAGGAAACAGCTCTATGTGTGAAATGAATACGGTTGCACATTCTCTCATAAATTCAAAGGTCATTCACAGTCGCACTCGTAGGCTTCTTTCTGGTGGAAAATAAAGAAATAGGAGCTTCTTACATGTAGTGAAGTTTCTGGTGACATCTTTTGAGGACTTCTAATAAAATTCATGCCGACGCTGCTGTCCATAGTACAGTTTGCTGTCTTCTAGATTCTATTACTTCTTGGTTGCTGAAGTTGGCTATGTCCTATTTATGTATTTTTAACTTCTCTTTTGAAAATTAATATCTTTTCTATCATGAAGAGTATGAAGCAAGATGTTTGCACCAGAACTAGATGTTACAGTATGGGAAGTGAGCTTATCTTGAGAAAGTTCATAGGAACTGTGGAAGTATTACTAGCTGTAATGTGGCTTATGAATTGTTCCATATTTGCATGCACTTTTTCATGCGAGATTTCTTCTATGAAGTTTTTAATTATGTAGATCTTGTTAATAGAAGACTGATCTTTGTTGATCTTTAGCAGGACACAGTTAGAGGGCTGCTTCTTTGAGATGCTTCACTGGCAAGAGTTGATAAAGAAGGTACGTAGATCACAAGGAATAACTGCTTCCTTGTCGCGTATTTTCTGGCCACCATGTGATTGGTTCTAGTCTGTTTTTACGTAGTTGATAACACATTGTCATTTAGAGGCATAGCCGAACTTTTTTATTAGGAAAAGGTTTCGTGTTTTGGCAACGTAGTTTCATCAACAGCTGGAACTCCCTATTTATGTTTAAGTGAAGCTTCTCCTGCCCCCACTACTCTGGTTATATTTCATTACCTAGGTATAATGATTCGGATACTTCTGCATTTCTAGGTCGTATTCCTCTGCATTTGGCTGCTCTGAGAGGGGAAATGTGGAGGCTTGTAGTGTACTCGTCCACGGTAGCACAAAGCACGGACTAAATGTCGAGACCAGAGCTGGTTTTGCCCAGCTCAACAACAGCTCGCATCAGACAAAGGTCGCCGGCACACTGCCTGCTTACTTGTATGTAAATCGTTGTACTTTACTACTAGCTATCACTTCACACGTGATTTTAAATGTCTAGATTTTTTATAAAGAAATTTGAAAGAAAAATGATGCATTCTTCACTAAACAAATTGGAAATGCAATGCAGAAGCAAATGGAGGTCGATTGCTGCTCAGAGAAGGGCAGAAATCTGCTTTGCATTTTCAGTCTCGTGTGCAGAAATCAACGAGCAAGTGCTACACAGATCAAGTTTTCAGGGAGGAAGATGGCTGATATTGGTTATGCAATGCGCCTCTGTTGATCGGTGTGATTATTATGAAGATAGCTCTCTTCGTCAACTCAATTCTTGCAGGCAATATCTTCTAAATCTCTTACGCTTTTGCTACCGTAGAATTATTGTCATTAAAGTAATATTACATAATCTTGAATAGCCATAATTACAGATGAAAATGAATGTATCATGACACAAATTCATGTTACGCAGTATAATAATATAAAATAACGAACTAAGTCAGACTATATGAATTATAAATTTTACCTAATGTTGAGGCCTGTGGCAGTTATAATATCTTTAAGCCAGTCTTCAAGGATACAACGATGACAGAGTTTTGAATCAGAGTAGAACTTCGAACTCCATGAGCGAACTAGGCCAATGCAGACATCCACCGTGAAAACAATGCACGGGAAAGGAAGGAGCACGATTGTGAGCCCAGGGCCTAAGCCTACTCAAAGCCCATTAAAACCTTCGTAAGCCCATTAGGATTCCTTTAACCCTTTCTTTTTCTTCTTTATCGTCGGAGTACCCCCATGTACTTATCCCTTCAGACCGAGAGAGAGACATTGAGAAATCGGAGAGCCAAATAGAATAACAGAGACGGAAAAAGGAAAACGCTAAGGAAAAATAATAGGCATGAAGTAGAACAGTTATAAATTTATTGCTTTTTCCACATAAAATTTTAAAATATTTTGAGCGATTAGGTTGATCCCTTGATACAGGAATTTCATTTTATTTAATTAATTTAATAATTTATGTCCTTGCCTAAAGAGCGTCAACGTCCGAGTCTCCTCTACAACAGAGGCAAATTGCATCGTTGAGCTCTCTCTGTCTCTCTCTCTACCTCTCTCTACCTTTCTCTGTCTACACCACCGCACCTGATTACCCGCTTAGCTTCGACGGGTTATTCATTTTGCCTTCAAGTTCAGGCTCCCGACATGGATCCTCTGTGCATAGCGGTTTCTGCCGTGGAAGCAGTGCTCATCTTTGCCGGCCTTGCCGTTTGTTTCCTCGCTCGGAACAGATGGTCGGATGCTGCAGATCCTGGTCATGTTGTAGATGGTGCCAACTTCCAAGTACGCGCCAGAGTGGTCTATCTCTGCTTGACTTGGTTGATTTGGTCTTGCTCATCATAAATCTTTTACCGTCTCCACCTGCATTGATGCTGTCTTTTGGGTTTTCAAAATGGCATTCTGTTGACATTCAATTCGTGTCATAGCTGCAGGAGACAGATGGAGAATCCGGCCCCTCGGCCATTACCGAGCCGGTGGCCCGTGGCCGTAATTCACAGAACTTATCCTTCCCCGGCTCGGTCTCAGCTCTACGGGGGCATGTGTTTGAAGTCTTCCTGAGCTTCAGGGGAGCCGACGTTCGCAAAACGTTTGCGGATTGCCTCTACCACGACCTGATCAACTTGGGAGTTCACACCTTCAGGGACAGTGAGGAGCTCCACGTCGGGAAGGAGATTGGTCAGGATCTCATGAGGGCGATCAAGCAGTCCAAGATCTTCGTACCAATCTTCACCGGAGGTTATGCTTCGAGCAAGTGGTGCCTCAGGGAGGTGGCTGAGGCGGTGAAGTGGATGATGGAGGATGTAAGCAGCAGTAAGCAAGAGATCATCATCATGCCCATCTTCTTTGATGTTACACCAGATGAGGTCCAGCACCAAACCGGAAGTTATGCGGCAGCCTTTGCTCAGCACGAGAAGAAATTCGACCCCGAGACCGTCAGAAGCTGGAGGGATGCTCTCAAAGAAGTTGCCAAGTTAAAGGGTCTGGAACTCAGTCAAGCTGCAAACGGGTAAGATTGCTGCCGAGATAACTTCTGTATTTCTATTTCTATTTCTTTCTCTTCACTTATTTCTTATAGATCAAACATTTTTCCTCTTCATCGCCAATTAATTCATACACTCAAATTGCACATCCCAATTTTAATTCCTCCCTCCTCTCCTGAAAAGAGTCCTTATTCGGAAAAAAGAAATATAATGGTACGTTTGGTTCCTTGGAATAAAATAGATAGGGATAAGGATTAGTGTGAGGAATATAGTTAAATGATGAATAAATATGTTTTGTTTGGTTGGAGGGAATAAAGTGGTAAGGAATAGGATATATAAAGATAAAAAGATAAATTTACCATCAAGTATATTTTTTAATTAATATTACTTTAATTTATTTTTTGGAAAACAGCTTTTTAAATTTTGAAAAAAAAAGGGAACTTGTGAACAGTGCCTGTTCATCGTCTTCTTCCAAGCCCCAAAAAAAACACAAAATTTAGAGCCCAGCCGAGCCCCTGCCACAGAGCCCCCACCGTTGGCCGAGCCCCCTCCACAGAGCCCTCACCGTTGGCAGAGTTGTCGCCGTCGAGCCCCTGCGGTCGAAAACCCTCGGTCGAGTCCCGCAGTTGGGCCTCGCAATCAGGGCCCCGCAGTCAAGCCCCCGCCCTTGAGCCTCACCCTCGAGCCGCCATCGAGCCCCTGCCGTTGAGCCCCGTCGATGAGCCTGACCGTGGCACCGTCCCATGTCGAACCAAGAGAGAGAGAGAGAGATGGAAGGAGGGAGACGCGGTCAGCCGTGCTGGACAAGAGGTACGGCCGTGCTCGTAGGCGGCCGCTCATCTCCGGCTGTGCTGGCCGCCGGGCTGGCCTGGCTGCAAAGCTTGCCTGGTGAAGGGGAATGGCATGAGCCGTAAATAATTAAAAAAAGGAAGGGCAGTTTTGACATTTCACACCTATTACTGATGGGAACTCCTATTCCTGATAGTTTGATGGGGAATATATAACCTCACCTATTCTTTGTTCATTCCTTGTTGGAATATTTATCACTTGTCTATTCCCCATCCTATTCCACCCAACCAAACATACCATAAATCACTTATTTCAATGGTGTTAAAGATTAGCGTCTTGTATTAGGTTAACCAAAGTCGTTAGATTAAGATGACGAGAAATGAGTGAAAATACCGTTGGTTTTGAAAATATTTCGCAAAATACGATTCGTTTGAAAATTATTATCAAATTACTGTTTTTTAACTGCATCTTGAAGATGCTGTTCACTTTCCTTTTTTAAAAATTTTTTGACGAACCGCATGTTGAACATGCGGCTCAGGAGGGGAATTAAACTAAATATGTAGTATGTAATATGTAACGAGCTCGTTTTATAAGTCTCTGTCAGATCTTTGCACGTGTAAATCTTTTACAAAATTTTAAGAGTAAATTTTTCAAATGTAAACATCTTAATTGTAATTTATAAAATGAATTCTAATATATCATACGTGAACTATTTACTCGAGAGCCTTCTGTGTATTAACATCTTTAGTATTGAATGTATGGTAAATCAAAATTCGTTGTATAAATTACCATTTAGATATTGATGCTTGTAAAATTTACTTTTAAAATTTTGTAAAAATTTTAGACGTGTAAAGATCTTATAGAAATTTATAAAACGAGCTCGTTGTATATTACATATAAAAGTAAATTTTTATAAAACGCAAAAATTTTAAAAGTAAATCTTTGTCAGGTCTTTACACTTGTAAAATTTTTATAAAATTTTAAAAGTAAATTTTACAAGCATCAATACCTAAATGATAGTTTATACAACGAATTCTGATTTACCATACATTCAATACTAAAGATGTTAATACGCAGAAATCTTTCGAGTAAATAGTTCATGGATAATGTATTAGAATTCGTTATATAAATTACCATTCAGATATTTACACTTGTAAAATTTACTCTTAAAATTTTGTAAAAATTTTACACGTGTAAAGATCTGACAGAGATTTACAAAACAAGCTCATTGTATAGTACACACTATATGTGTAGTGTAAGTCCACTCCTGCGGTTCGTCAAAAAAAAAAGAAAAAAGAAAAGAAAGTGAACTTTCATTAAAAATAAAATTGCATCTTCAAGATGCGGATAAAAAACTGTAATATGGTAATTATTTTCAAACGAACCGTATTTAGCGAAATATTTTCAAAACCAACAGTATTTTCACTCAATTCTCGTGATTAATTTGAAAATCAGTAAATTCAGAAAAAGAATTAATTTTGTTATCTCACTTTGTTCTTTCCTCATCTCTCTCCTCATTTTCTATTTTAATTTTCTTAATTTTTTGTTAGTTTATTATTCAATAATACGAGGATTTCTGAAGTCGGGATACAGGGGTAGGTGTGTCTCGTTGTATAAAGAGTGCTGCATCTTCCACCGGCACATTAAATTTGGATCAAACGAGAAATTTGTCAAACACTCCTGAAGTTTGTTTGTCTGATGTCTGAATTCGATCGGTGGAAATCTGGGTTGCTAACCCAAGAAAGACTGCATTCTTTTTTTTTTTATTATTTGTAGAAACCATGGAGAATTCATAAAGTTGGTGGTTGCAGAGGTACTAAGAGAACTCAGGCAGGCTCGGGTGGACATGAGTGAGATCTTAGTTGGACTCGATGACCCTGCCAGAGAAGTCATGCAGATGTTAGAGGTTGACTTAAATCAGTTAAATGGTATTAAGATGGTTGGTATATGGGGCACTGGTGGTATTGGCAAGACTACGCTAGCTAAGTATGTTTACAACCGAATTGCAGACCGTTTTGAATGTTGTTCCTTCCTCAGCGACGTTCGAGAAACCTCCAGAAAACCTGGAGGTCTTCTGGAATTACAAACTAAACTTGCCTCTGATATACTAGGGCGGCAAAATTACCATCTCTCAAACACCGCTGATGCAACCATCGTCCTTAAGACGCGGCTTCGTGGCAAGAAAGCCCTTGTTCTCATTGATGATGTGGATGATATTAATCAGCTCAATGCAATAGCAGCTGAACACAAATGGTTCAGTCCGGGAAGCAGGATCATTGTCACCACTAGAGAAAAAGGAGTTCTCAATCAATATCCTTGGTCTATTACATACGAACTTAAGCTATTGGATGAACATCAAGCTCTCGAACTCTTTTGCAAGTATGCGTTTCGAGATGACCTGCCCTCGATGGAATTTGTTGATCTATCTAGAGATATTGTGCGAATAACTGGGAGACTTCCTCTAGCTCTTGTGGTCACAGGTTCATCCTTATATGCTAGTCGTGGAAAGAAGGGTGTGTGGGAAGATACGATAGAACAGTTAAAGAAAAGACCTCACATGGACGTCCAGGAGAAGCTAAGGATTAGTTATGATGCTTTGGAGGCTGAGCAAAAGGAAATCTTTCTAGATATTGGTTGTTTCTTCATCGGCTGGGATTACCAACTTGTCATTCCCATGTGGCATGATTGTGAGTTTTCTCCGAGACTTGCAATTGAAGTGCTCCAGCTCAAGTCTTTGATAAAAATTGGTTATGGCGACAAGCTACAGATGCATGATCAACTTAGAGACCTTGGGAGGCATATTGTGGAGCAGGAAAGCCGCAAAGAACCGGAGCTACGAAGTCGGCTGTGGCGGAGCAAAGATGCAATTGATGTATTAAGGGGACTGCAGGTAAGATGCTTCGTGGAAACTGCTTAAACCTTTATCATATTATATCAGGTTGCTTTGGTCGTTCTTCTTTCTTTATATTTTCTGTTTGTGTAGCTGAGTACAATCTTATTTATGATTTAATTTCACATTGCTCTTTCAATTTCTCGGTTTAGGGAACATCAAAGATTGAAGGTGTTGTAATTAGCCCAGAAGAGAAGGGTGTTATTTTCTCAGAGAAATGTTTTCAAACTCTATCAAAGCTAAGAATCCTTCAGCTAAGCGGTGATGTTGAACTCACTGGAGATTATCGGCATCATCTTCCAAAGCTAAGATTGTTGAGATGGTCGACAAATAGCAAGCATCCGCCAGCCAATTTGCCTCTAAATAATTTAGTAGTTCTTGATCTATCTTATAGCTGGGTTGATGAAGACTGGATTGGTTGGAAGTCAATTAAGGTCTCACCAACTAGTTTCAGCTGTATTCTTCAATCCTAAATATAAACTAAATATTGTTTCTTAACAGTCAATATTCTTTTTTTCTCCAGATGAGGGAGCTCAAAGTCCTTGATCTGTCATATTGCTGCCAGCTGACAAGAACTCCTGGTTTTTCATCGTTCCCAAATTTAGAGAGACTGATTCTCAAAGGCTGTTGCCAGTTGGTCTCGATTGACCCGTCAATAGAGCTTCTCAAAAACCTGATAGAGCTGCAGTTGCCAAATTCTGGAATAACTCGTTTACCAAAGACACTGGGTAATCTTTCTCATCTCCAGAACCTTCATCTTTGTCTAGGAAGATGTTGGAATCAACAGTCTCTTCCTGAGCTCCCATCCAGCTTAATTAGTCTAAGAGTTGAAGGCTCATTACTAGACGAAAAAAACGAAGATCTTTATGAGGATCATACAGAGCCAAAGAAAGACTGCCTAGCTCAGCTTTGTAAATTGGAGAAATTGGTTTTGCGGGCAGCGAGCATCCATGCTTTACCCGAGGAGATTGGTTCCTTTTCTCACCTAAAAGAATTTGAAATTTACAATTGCACCAAGCTCGAATGCCTTCCAACACTTCCTCCCAATCTGTGTTCGCTAAATGTTCATTACTGTTACAATCTCCAAGAGTTGCCTAGTCTTTCAAACTTGAGGAAATTGTTGGAATTGAGCATAGGCGGCACGAGGCTCAGGGAAATCATCGGTTTGGGGGATCTAATTTCCCTCCAAAGGCTGACCATAGAAAACTGCCCTTTGACTACGCTTGATGGTGTTGAGAGGATGGAGTCTTTACGTGAATTGTCTATCACATGTTGTCATATTGAAAGGCTACCAGAGTTATCCAACTTACGGAGGCTGTGCCGACTCAATGCTTGGGGCAACAGACTGCTAGCTGAAGCTCAAGGTGATAACAATTTGCCTGAGCTAAAATCTATGAATTTATCCCACTGTGGCTCACTAGAGAGGCTGTTCTGTTTCTCAAATTTAAAGAGGTTGGAGAATCTGATATTGGCATCATGCCAGAAGTTAACCCGACTCAAGCTGTGCCATTTGGACCATTTGGACATAAGTGAGTGCGCAGCAACTAAAAACCTTCCAGAGTTGTTAAAACTGCAGAGCTTAAAATATCTGGACATGAGTAAATGTGAGAGGCTGATCCAGCTTGATGGAATAGGAGAACTGGTATTGCTAGAGATACTGGACGTTAGTGGGTGCATGGGAATTGAGAAGTTGCCGGATCTATCGAAGCTTCAGAGGTTAAAAGAGTGGAAGATGAAGGGTTGCGAGAATATCAGAGAGGTTCAGGGACTAGGGAAGTTGAGTAATTTGAAACTGCTGTGTGTACCTGGCTGCAAAGTACTGAATTTGCCTGATCTATCACATCTGCCAGGCCTACGGATAGAAAGATGAATTGAAGACATCACCTATTGGAAGGTTTACTGAGTATTCCTTTCACAGCTCAGACCTTCAGCACAGGAGGAAGCTCGATCCCAACTCCGTCTGCCTCATGCCCTCCGGCCAGCCGGGCCACATCATGGGGCACATGCTCCTGAACGCAATCAGCTTCTGGAGGATTGCCCTGGTCCTCTTCTGCAGGGGTACCGAATCAAGGCCGTATCGTGGTCCTATTATGAGGTTGACAGCAGAGTTTCCATGGTCAAAAGTTGCCTGGCTGATGAAGGAATGCCAAGGCGGTCAAGTGGTTGTACGCGCTTGAAGTGGCTCTCTGTTAAATTTGAGGAAATCCCCAACAATGGCCTCTCTGGCTCTGTTAAATTTCTTTGCTTTTCCGTGGCTAAACTAAACAACTCCCTACACTTATGTTAATATCTAAATTTAGTGAATAAAGTTGTGTTTCCTTTTCAAATCACCATCCAGCTATTTTCAGTAGCTATCAAGTCATAGCTAGTAAGGCTTTTTTTATCAATCTCCACGGATGAATCAGAGCTCATCATGAATATTGTTGTGCAGTTCTTCAGGGTGGCCTCCTTTACGAATTCATCTCATCTAATAAATAGATTTCTAGTGTGCCAACATGGTGGGCCTTGAGAAGGCAGAACTTATGCGGTCAGTATTCTGCATAATATTTTCTTTTTTCGGTATCTCTAATGCCACAAGGTTGTGTTCTGTCAAGAGTCTTCCAAAGGTGACTGCTGTTATGGGCCTATGGGAATGCAAAGCTGCATCCCTCACAGTCACTTCACTATTGTTATTTTACCATCAAAGAAAGTGATGCATTGGCCTCCTGAGTTTTGTTTACTTAATCCTATAATCACCAGTCTAATTGCTTTCAAATTCAGTATGAAGTCCTCCCCATTTCTCTTCTGATTCAGTATGATATGGATAAATATGTTGTTATGATGTCTATTTTGAGAAATCAACCCGTGTCAATTTACAAAATCAAGCAGTGACTGTAGATCAGTAAGCACATAGTCACTGATCCTTGGTAATGGTTTCTGTTTACCCTCAATATGTCTGCAGGAAAGGTCACGGCTACACCAGAAGCGTAAGGAAATTAAGTAGTCATCGTGATGCTGGGGGTGTAAAAGTGAATACAGTATGCTATAGCTCTGATTGACCCTGAAAGAATGCGGGTCTGTGTTAAGCATTTGGTATTACTATTGGTTTCTTCCAAGAGCTTGATAGAATTCAAGTTCTGATTTTCATCTGCAGTATCCTTTGCTTAATCTCGACCTGAATAACTCTTCTAGATGGATGGGAAATTGGTCGCAACTTTGCCTGGCATGCAAGGTCTGCTTAATTATCATCAGACCGCCCAAGTTATTTGTTAGTTAAATCTTATCTGATGTGATGGATGACGAACGTTTTTTTTTTTGGCTTACATGTCACTTGGCCCATTCTTCTTTCTCAAATAATTAGACCTGTTCATTCTAGGTTCTATTCTTCATGCAATTGCTTTCTGGAATAGTTGGGCCATCATTGCCTTGGATATCTAACTCTCTGGCTAAAGGTAGGAAGCTGCATTTTTGGTCATTTGACAACTTTGCATAAAGTTGGTAGCAAATGTTGTCTATTTTAGCATTACTCTTGCAAAACTGCAGAGAAACAAGCAGGTCTTCTGTATTGCATGGGTACCCTGACATCATTCCCTGGTGCTTCATCGCATTTCAAAGTATGCACATAGTTTGTTTACGTGCTTTTCCCCGCCTTTTCTTGCTCATATCATCTACTTTACATGAGGAGCCAACCTTTTGCAGGGACGTGGACCGCACAACTGGTATTAGCAAACAATGAATTATGGATTTGACATGCCAAATTTCGAAATCCATGGTTGGCTGCATTTCTGGTGTTGAACGTTATGTTTTTTATCGCTGCTACGACTTTGACAACAAGCCAAACTTCCTATATGACTTGGTTCGATCAGCAATTCGTCCTTCACGGGTACTTGTAGAAGTCAAAAAATGTGGAAGTCTCTCTACGTCACAAGATTTTGAAAACCATCGTTTCTCTCTATTTCAATTGATCAGGAGTAAACCCAGTACATTTCTGAGTAAAAATTGTGGCACTGGTAAAAAAGTGTAGCAGCCCTTCTTGTCAGATTAGGTGATTGCAGCCCCAGAACCTGGTTGAGTCCGCATTTTTTCTGCCTATATCTTTGGTACTCGCGGCTGTCTTCCATGGCTTTGAAGGAGATTTGATTGGCAGAGGCATTCGCAGTTCTGTGGGACTTTCTAAGTTTTCGGGATCTCTGGGCTCTGCTTCTGATCTTCAGCATTCCTGCCCTGCCCAAAGGTAATCTCAGTAAGTAGTTTTTTTATAGTTATCTCGGTAATTCACTGGGAAAATGGAAATTTTTCTCTTGCTTTGAGAACTCTTTGGATCTGTAAATTGTTACCACGGAATCTTTTCCTGGAAAATTTGATTGGCAGCATTCCGTTACCCTTTTGAAGCTATAAATTTTGAGGCTGAAATGAAGAGGAAAATGCAGTGGTTTGAGAATTAGTCAGTTTACTGCTTCTGTTGTGTAGCCTATCAATATAATTCAATGGGAAGCTGACTATAAATGTCAGAGAATCCTAGTTGATCCACAACCACCGCAATGCTATCTTTTGATCTTAATCGAAGGTTCTTGGAAGTTCTTTAGAGGGTAAGGAAGATTAAGCTGCAAGTGGCAAATCTGATTAAAGGATATTCGCATGCCCTTGCAGGATTTGAAGGAAGCAATCGTCAAAGGTTTGGATTTTCAAGCAGATGATTTCAAAGATATGAAGGACGCGCATTCATGGGTTGCCCTGTGGCATGTGTACAAGATCGATATAGAAAAGAATAACAAACATGGGAGTGAATTTTTTTACCACTAGATTATTCTAAGCATATTAACAAATTCAGAACAAAACTTAAAATATATGTCACCGGCCTTTTTCTCCGCCGAGATACTCTAGCATTTCTTTCCTCCAAACTGTGCATCAGGCAAATATTCAGTTTAGCCATGCCTGATCAGTGATTGAGCAGGAGAAAAAAAATGATGATCTCTTGACTTGACTCCCGACCAAGACCGGATCCGCACACGAAATGTGAGGCATATCTTGCCATTGGAAGAATTATGACCTCTCTTTTGGCTAATCGAATTAAGGATGACCAACCGAAATATGAAGGATACTTTCGATCTGTATGACCTTGAACCAGAGGACCCGTGAGTGTCCTCCCAGATCAGAAGTTTTGAAGTTCAATTTGGAAGCTCAACAGAAAGGGTTCTGAACAGAGAATGAAGCAGCAGGGTCCTGGACTTTAAGGAGGAGGATGATCAGAGCAACCCAAATGATTGTTTTAATGTATTATAATCCATGATTTCTTCAAAAATTTCCCTTCCCCCAAATTCTACCATATAGTGCGAGGAAAGAAGAGAGAAATTTCTGGACCTCGCTTATTAGTGCTAACGTGGAGCCATTTCTGTCGAATTTTGCACGTGATATCTCCAATTTTTTTTTAAAAAAAAAAATTCTGTTTCCTGTGGATTGAAAAAGGAAATCCGGGTGCAGTGCTCATAAAATATGGTGGAAAGGTACCAAAATCGGTGGCCTAACTAAGCTTATGTCTTTTCCTCCGTAAGTCAATATCGCAACGCGGAAGTCTTATTATTATTATTGCCACGTATTTTGTCACATATAGAAAGAGGATGAGGACCCGACCGCGTGACAATGCCTCGATTTAAAATTTAGATATCCTCGATTTGTTTTTATCAGTCGCATTCTTCGTACTTCTTTATTCCTCTCATATCTATTTTCGGATCGACGAACTTTATCTGTAACTTAAAAAAAAAGATTTTACAAAGTGCATATCGAAATAAATACAAGAATTGGGTAATGGGTGCCGATAAAAACCATAGCAATGTGAACGCGGGATGCGTATATTTCCTCCCCGTTTTCCATTTTCGAGTGATGATTCATTAATCTAAATATGAATACAAATACGCAATTAACGTAAACCGGAAACAGGTAATTAATTTCGCTATCACGAAAAGATGAAATCGCTTTCTTTCATTCTTGTCATTCTGTGGAATGATCGATATGATCACTATGGCACTGTGGGGGAACATCTTTTCATTGCATCACACTCATCCCCCGATGTAACATTTTTTCGTTTTTAATACTTTCACTTGACGAATATTTATCGGTCAGTCTCGTGCACCACATCACAACTTCGACAACAACCGAGATTCGACCACTCCGATGTATATATCAGAATTAACATTCTTCATTTGCGTGAGCCAACCTTGTCATCACTCCTTCGATTTTTTTCCGGCTAGAGTTATGAGTCCACCAATATATACTCAAACTGTCACATACGTTGCTACTGGACCTCGACCGAGCGGAGAGACGAGAAACAAGATGAATGACGAAACTAATGATTGGTTCCTATACAATATCTCAAGCAAATCCTCTAGCTCAACTACTCAGAACATTGCCCGTGTGTTTTTTATTATTATAATCATCACTCACGTTCTAGTCAAAGGACTATCAATTCCAGACATTTTACACTAGGAAGCAGACAAATTTAACATGTGCGGGCAAGTTTGACTGAAGATTCCAATTAGTCGGCGCTTAAAAAAGGGAGGATGGTCCCATAGCATCAGCAGAGTCTCAGTTTATGACTGATATAAGCGGTATGACAGGATAAAGATATCGATGCCTTAGAAAGTTCTTTGGGTACTTGAAGGAACGACCTAGTAATCATTAGCA
>JAOYND010197561.1:0-15997 GCA_025802135.1 Lagerstroemia fauriei
CTCGCTCTATGGAGCAAGAAAGAGGTTGAGATTCAATGGATTTATTTATAAATGATTATAGAATTATCATATTAAGACAGACATACATGCGCATGTGATACGCTTTGCACTCGCTCTATTGATCTTGAACTCATACCATGTCAGGTCCGAGTGTGAAACTCGTGAACTATTAAGTCTGAAACTGGAAAAAAAAAATGCTCGGCTCAAGGCCAATTTATCCCCCTCACTCGAGAGTGGAAGTAATATGCCTAACTCAAGGTCAGTCGTTGAGGACGGGTGTTTAAGGATACGTGTTAAGTATGAACATGTTACCACGTGAGAGCAAGTGTTGAGGAGTAAATCTTACATCAGATAAATAAGATAATGAAATATGATTTATAAGAGAGTGGGTACCATCATCCTATCAGTTTAAAATTTTGGGTTGGACATGAGACTAATTTCTTGTGGGTCAAGTGGATATTTCACAACTTTGAAGGGGTAAATGCTGAGTATTAGTTGTACAACTTGTTTGATATATTTGTAATTGAATGTAAAAACCCGAATATTATGTGACAATGGTGGCTAAATCGCTACTACTGCACTTCGGCCTTGTTTTGTTCATTGTATAGTTTTCACTTTACGTACATCGTGTTTGGAGCTCTTTGGATGGAAAACTGAGCTGATTCTGATATTTGCGGTCGCATTGTTTTTGCCGGGGGGGCTCCATATTTTTTTTGAAAAGATTTTAGAATTCAAAAGGGACGAATTATTATATTACATAGCACCCACCTATGTACTTTCTGAAAAATTACAAAAAAGCCAAGCTGCAGGCATACGCTCTCTCTTTTGTCGCTCAACTACCGAGAATCACTTAGGAAGGGTATTCTGATAATGTTGAGGATTATAATTTTTATTTATTTACTTGTAAATCTGTGGAACTTACCAAACACAATAATATCATATTATCAATAACTTTTCATGTGAAATAATAATTTTCTTTGTAATAATCTAATTTTATCATGTAATCTAACAACACTCGAACTAAATACTCCCTTATCCTCATTTAATCCATAAAAAAATGAATGTAGGAGGTATCTACTCAATTGCGCCCAGATGGATAGTCTAAGAAGGTAATTTTGTTTAGTATCCTACTTTTAATTAAACTCATATTCTAATGGGGTGTCGAATGATTGTTCGACGAGACAAGCCTGCCTTAATTAAGGAGACAAGTGAGGGAAAAGCCAGACAGCTACCAAAAATTAAGAACCTATCTAGCTTGCTTTATTGAAAGCTTTTAAATTTTTTTTTCAATGAAAGTTTTTAAATTGCACTTGATTTGACTGACCATAATTAAGCGTATCATCGAAAAAACTTAAGAGACTTATGATCAACGCTTTCTTTAGAGAAAAAAAAGGAGAAATTCTTAGGTTATCGTTCATTGTCATGTAGCGTGAGGAAATACTAACTAAAATATGGTAAACAAGTATATTAGTGTTAATCAACCAAAAAATTGCCATAATTATTAATGCTAATCAAAGCAATTTGATTTGTTCTTTCTTACTATATCATTGTGAGGTAAGATCATCTAAGATTTTTTTCGCAATGAAGAGAGAATCCAATAACTCATCACTGTTCTCCCTTTCCATTCAACAGTCCAGCAACTATATCCAGAAAAATTTGCCTACTATCCAATGTAATCTCTTTATTTAAATTTTATTTTCTTCTTTGGTTAAAAAAAAGACTACTCCTTAGGTCAAGCAAGCTACAATAGCGCATAATCGGATACTAATGAGGACTAGTGCCATATGTGCAACATTTGTAAATAAGAAAGGTATGTTATGAATCAGTGATACCAAGTGAAAGTACTAACATATGACACAAATAAATAAAATTCAGATAATTTTAGGATTATTTTTTGGTTTTCTAGGTTTTATAAAAGAAAAATATAAAAATATCTGAATCTTATTAGTTAGTATCATCACATAAATATCGTTAAACAACATGTTTTTTCATTTCTAACTATTCCTTATGTGGCTAGATGTGGGTTTGCTACTGAGGGCGTATTCGATTTGATCTAATTTGGAGTTGTTGATGTAAAATTCAAATTTTATATAATAGATTATAATATATAGCAGTAAAATTTTTGTAATTGTATGAGTTAAAATTTTATAGTAGGATGATAAATTTTATATGTTTGAAATAAATGGAATTTTTAAATTATAATAAACTTTATAACAATCTCAATTATACTTACCAAATTATATTTTCTCAAATAATACAATATACTTACCATATAAAATGACTAGCAGGTGACCCTTATTACACACGGAGGGCATCATCAAACGCAGAAGTAAATAGTAAATTTAGCGTTGCTTGTAAATTGAGTGAAAAAAATGGAGCACATGAAGGTGTTTGAATGAAATATTTAGAAGTTTAGATGACATATCAAGTATGAATGAAATGAGAAGGTAATGAAAAATTTTACACCATGGATTGCTCAATTGTTCAAAAAAAATGTCAGGCATCTGATTCATCAATTACAATGCCTGTATTAAGACACTTTATAGATGAGTCCACCATGATTCCCTTAGTAAATCTGAATGGCTACATTAAATAATATATAGATAATTGAATTATAGAAAAATGAAAAATGCTGTGGCATTTTTCTTATCTAGTGATGGTATGACATATTACATGATTTGTTATTTCCTTGATTTTGCTTTGAATTTTTAAAAACTGTAAACATATGAGTTATTTGATGGAGATATGCACATGTATTTATTGATAGAACATGAGGTGTTACAAATTTTTAAAATAGTAAATTGTCTCTACATCATTCGTTTTACGCTCCTTGGAAAGCACATATTTGGAAATTTTAGGTATATATAAGTTTGGATATTAACTTCTTGATTGATTTCATTATACTAACATGTCCATAATTTCATAAAATTTTGCAAGATATTTGACCAGACAATTATTGTCTTGACATGCACCCAATCTTCATAGTTTAATGAAAATCATGTGAATAAAAAATTGAAAAATATAAAACTTGAATGGAATTTATCAATAGGAAACATACATTACAGTCATTTTGCGAGAGGAATTATTGCATGTCCTTATATGATGAAGAGGAAGTCAAACAACTTAGATATATAAAAACTTATATTATGGCTATAATTTTGTGTCTGCTCACAAAGACTAACATTATGATATCAATGCCATTTGAACTTTTGACAGAGTAGTTCACTATTAACAAATCGTCACAGTTGCCTCTTATCTACTGATGCAAATTGAGAGCAAGTTGCAGGAGATCCTATTCAAGTTCCGAAGGGCCCGATTACGAGGGCACGAGCCAAGAAATTTAAAGAACATCTTAACGAGCTGGTTTGGGAAATTTGGACTCAAGCAAATTCATTGAAGCATGTTGAAACAAGTCCACATGTGCCTTGGACGTGCATCAATTTCATTCAAGTTTTAGAAGATTTTGTCAAAGACAAATAATATTTTATTATTTTCATATCTTTAGATATTTAAGTAGGATTATGGAGTGATATTTTGTTGCCTAATATCTAGGGGTAATCTATCAACAGAATCTTCGCATATCTTGTAATCTTGGCCTATATAAAGGCTTGGGTATGAGGTTGGACGATTTTAAGAAAATACTTTCTTGATTGAATAAATAATTTTCATTCCTTTGAGTGAGGAATTTGCTCTTTTTAATTTCACTTTTCTTTGCAATGAAATTGAATTTTTCCCCTCTTACTCTCCCTATGGTTGAAACTCTCTCTTCTTCTTTATCACTTTTTTTCTTGTTCTTTTCACTTTCTTTTTCTTCTCTTACTCTTTCTTTTCTCTCACATTCTTTTCTCTCAACTTCTTTTCTCTCAATTTCAGCCCCTGTCCAAGAGCTTGCAACTTTTTTTGTAACTCCAGGTGATAGTAGCTTGGAACGAACAACTTCCTCATTACCATTTTCATCTCCTCCCATGTTTCAATCAATCGTTCTCTATTCCGTCTCTTGCTTAAAACAAGCTGGTCCCACCATGTAACATCATTATTGAAAAATTCACTCACGGCAAGTTGCACCTTCTTTGCTTTGAATGGTTGTGGTAATCAAATATGAACTCCATCTTCTTCTCCCACTCAA
Organism: Lagerstroemia fauriei; assembly: GCA_025802135.1. Classification (NCBI taxonomy): domain Eukaryota; kingdom Viridiplantae; phylum Streptophyta; class Magnoliopsida; order Myrtales; family Lythraceae; genus Lagerstroemia; species Lagerstroemia fauriei. The sequence continues at coordinate 4,127 of JAOYND010197561.1, forward strand.
GATATGCTTCTGGATCAGACTTGCCTTGAAAAGATGGAATCTGTATCTTGATACTCCCCAAATTGTTATCTTCTCGATTCCCAACTTCTTCATTCCGATGCCCGAACCTGCCCCGTTTCATGTACGGTTCTTCTAACTCCTCATCATCCTCAGTATCTCCCAATGGAACATGTCGCCCATGCCGCCTATTATTGTCGCTTTGTCGTGGCTCACTCGATATTCTGCATTCAACCTGATCCAACCTATCTTGAATGGACTCCAATTCATGACGTAACCGAGAGCAAGCTGCAGGAGATCCGATTTCAAAGGGTCCGATTACGAGGGCACGAGTCAAGAAGTTTAAAGAACATCTTAACGGGCTGGTTCGAGAAATTCAGACTCAAGCAAATTCATTGAAGCATGTTGAAATAAGTCCACATGTGCCTTGGACGTGCATCAATTTAATTCAAGTTTTAGAAGATTCTGTCAAAGACAAATAATATTTTATTATTTCATATATTCAGATATTTAAGTAGGATTATAGAGTGATATTTTGTTGCCTAATCTCTAGGGGGTAATCTATCAACAGCATCTTTGCATATCTTGTAATCTTGACCTATTTAAAGGCTTGGGTTTGGGGTTGGACGATTTTATGGACATATTTTCTTGGTTGAATACATAATTTTCATTCCTTTGAGTGAGGAATTTGCTCTTCTTGATTCTTGAGAAGACTCGTAGAACTTATCAAGTTTTCTTGTGCCATTCTACAACCGGACTTATCACTTCGATCTTCGAGTGTGGCGTCCTTTTTCAATCAGTAGCTTTGGTTCTTATCTCGCTAAGTAACGGGTCAGAGCTCGCCTTCGAAACTTGCGCTTTACAGATCTTGGGGTTCTAATCCATATAGTGGTGAAGGGTTTCATCACATGTTGATGAGGTTCTTATCATACTTGATATTGGGTAGAAGTCAAAGGCTGCAACTGTTTTTCCATATTGTTGTAATAGTCTGTTCAAGTCCTTGAGTAACTTTTCTAAAAAAAATTTAAAAATTCGCTTTCAATTCTCTAACTCTTGACTTCCACCATTGGCTCGAACCAGTCCCAACGTTCAATTGCCATCTTGTACGTTTGCTACTTCATCAACCAACTCTTCGGCTCCCTCAGTCACGACCTATCCTAGCGACTCCTCTAGTCTTAACATGTTATAATTGCTTTGATATGGAATACACTGCTTTCATTAATTTGATCCTTCAGTCATTTAAGGATTTAATGTCACAACCTGAGTCAAGCCTTGGCTTAATTCACAACCACAACTAATTATGGTCGATCAAATGACATTGCGGAAACGTCTGTTTGGTTTAAAATACCTTAGTTCATCAAATCACTTCTAATTCACTAATACCTGATTAAAACAAGTTATATTTGATCATTCAGAACAAACTATATCATAAGAACTCAGCTACTAGTGCAACTCTTTTGTTTGCACTTACATATTTACAATACTTGAAATCAAGTCCATACTCATGTCTTACATCACTATTTATATGGTGAGACTCCTGAAGTAACTCTATCAAAAAAGAATCACAAGAGATGCTGAACACTAGATACCTTCTATCCAAAAGGACAACTTCAAAAACACTTTGAGGTCTATCCACGGTTCTTAGCATCGAACTCCAACTCTATTGCCCTGAAATATTAAAATAAGGGGTGAACTTATATTGCTCAGTAAGTTGACAATCCATAGTTCAAACATTTAACATTCACCAACTAAAATGAAGGAAATTCAATTTACCTTTTCAATTCATCAAGGAAGCAACATCAAATGATCAACATATTCACACACACTTGTAAGTACCACAGAGTTGTACACAAGTAACATTACCATTTCATTAAGCAATTTCTTATGATCTAATGGAATCATAAGTGAATACAGTACTCTACGACTTTCTAATAACCTTATAGCCTCATGAATGTATGCACGTTACCAACTGGCCAGTAGATCCTTCCGGGCAATTGTATAACATTACCAGTTGATCAATGGTCCATTCATCCCTTCCAGGAACATTTCATATCATCGTGTCCCTTATGGGAACATTTCGTATCATCATTCGTATAACATATACTAACTGATCAGTGGCCATTCGTCCCTTTCAGGACATCCCCCTTGAGGGACATTCGTATCATTTATCCCTTGCGGGATATGCATATGCATGCATGTTATGCATGCTTCAATCACTTAGACACTTATGTTGCATATCATGTGGCATATTCATGTTACATATTCATGTCAATTGAGCATATTCCACTCTTATGAGAATGATAGATATGTCAGCAATATGCCCGGTTCACATAGCCATTCAAAACAGGACTCGAGCTAATAGGATATTCAAGGATTTGATATGATTTAGGAGAATCTAGAAGATATTGAGATATCTGTGAAATTTTGTAATTTAGGTAGAGAATATCTTCCATATTTGATGTATGACCACTATAACAATAAGAGTTCTCTCAACATTATTTGGTGTATGAGAATTTTCCTCAATCTCTAAACTATATTATGGTATCAGAGCCAGATTCTGGAATTAGTTTGAGAGTCTCCGCTGCATGCAATCATCTCTGGCACGTCCAGTCCTGACGAAGCGTGCCCAATCGGACATGCTAGGCATCATTAATTTTGCTAATATTTGTATTTTTCACTATTTTTTTATTATTATCGTTCTTCATGTCTTTTTTATTTGATTAGAAGAATAGTCTTATATCATCTTAGTACAAGTCCATACATAATCACAATTAAATCTTCCAAAATTTTCATATTCTTTCCATTATCATCATCAAATGAAGTCGGTATTTTCAAATTAGATGCATAGATAATGTGTTATGCCTCTGTGGAAAAGAAAGAAATTAGAGAGCTTTTGGGAGTAAAAGAAACTCCTTTTATTTGTTACCATGTAGCCCATTGATGGAGAATGACTCGACGGTTCTTCTATTTAAATTTTTTCATGGTATCCGAGTAGGTTGATCTTTAGAAATCACTATCCACTGTGTTATCGACTTATCAGAGCATGTTGATCTAGGCGAGTACGCTATTTGCTGTAGTCATGATTTATCAAGACGGATTATGGTTCAGGAAGTTCAAGTTTATGAAGTAATATGCAGAAACTGCTTTGCCGACGATAAATAAAATGGTTATTGACGGGTGTTGACTGCTATGCCGGCGGGATATAAAACGGTCATTGATGGGTGTTTACTACTAAGTGAGATATAAAATGGCTATTGACAGGGATTGACCGCTTTGCCGACAGTATATAAAACAGGGATTGGTAATTTTTCAGGAGATTATACAACGATTATTGGCCACACTGGATTAGAATCGTAGTACTAAACCAGAGTCATGCTTTGAATATCAAAGTTCAAGATGTGCATTTCACGGAGTTACATGCTCATCTTAAGGGTGAGTGTTGAGATTTGATTTTATTCTTTTAGAAAATAATATTTTAGATATCAAGTTGATATAGTTATTGAGGTACATGATATCTATCAGATTCTTTATTTTTTTATTTTATTCATTACCTACTTTATAAATAGGTTAGTTTACAATTGCAATCGTTGAATCATTATTAATGAAATATCTATTACTCCTGTGAGTTCTGACCTCTCTACCTTCTCCTACACTCTTCTGACTTCTTTTAAATCTTGAAATCATTTGTGCATAACTTTAGCACGGCAATACCTCCCTTATATATTGGGTTTCCTACTTCTGCAAAATCGACATTTCCTCCAAGTATAATCAAAATGGACTTTGGATTGGACCATTACCCTTCTATTGAGTGTAGATATTGTTGTGTAGCACCGATGCTAGGCTGGTCTAGTGATCTCTTCCCCAAGTATCCCAATGATTTGGGACATAACCTCCTATGTCAAGTGGAATGGACTTGGGTCTTCCCTTTTTATTTTCTCCTTTTCCCTCTCTCTCATTCTCTTCTCTCTTCCCTTCTCCCTTTCTACTTTTGGAATCTTTCCCAGTTCCCTTTTCTTGTCTACAAGAGTTGTTATTTATAGAAATCATAGTCGGAGAGGATTGTATATCAACATACCTAAAGAAATACCAAGTGGCGCTCTATGGATCAGCAATCATCGTTTGATTGACTTGTCAAGGAGTGTCGTCTGGCATTTCCATCCATTTTTTGATTCGGTCCTATCGTTTTGTCAATTTATCAGTTTGATTCTTGTCCTTTCTTTTTTTTCCTTTTTGGGAAGTTTCTAACGTTCTTATGGTAATAATTCTTTCTCGTATCGTGCTCAAATTATTCTTTTAATTTTCCATCTTATTTGCTAACGTAACCCCATGATGTATGGTCATCTTGATGTTTCATCACGTAGAGCAACCAAGACCACAAGAGTGGATTTGATCGAAAAGAAAATGTTTATAGACACGTGACAAGAATATTTACACGTTGGATGGTGAGGATTAGACCATGTTACCTTGAAATGAAGGATGCTGAGGATCAATTCCCACGTTGGAAAGTTAATAAAAATAAATAAGAGAATTTACACCACCTATAAAATTGAGATTTTTAGGTAAATATCAGTGTAACCTCTTATAAGTCTGGTGGTAACTTTTTGAGGTATTAAAATAGGTTGATCGGGGCAAATCACTGCAGTTATCACCGGAGGAGATATATTCGTAGATTGATTTTGAAAAATTAGATGATTGTATTGAATGAGTTTTGTAGTGTTTTTTTTTTCATAAAAAATGTACTAAAAGTTCTGACCCTTTGTAACATCAAAGGATCGTCATTTGGTACCTTGCAGTATTTCTTATCATATGACCCTCAGAAATTAAAAAACTTTGTGGTATCTGCTAAAGGTTCAGCCTAAATAACTTCACTGCGAGAAAGGAGAAATTCTTAGATGATCCTATCCCACTAATTAGATTGTGCTAGCCAGCAAATTATTATTGATCATTTGAGCAATTTCTTAATTATTATTAATCAGAATAATTTAATTAGTTCTTCATCTCCACGTTACTGTGAGGTAAGACATTCGAAGATTTTTTTATAAGGAAGAGGTTTAGTACAGTGGTATCGCTCCCCTCTTTAGATGAAGAGGTCTTAAATTCAATTTTAACTGTGAAATTTCACGTGTTTTTTTATTCTCTAATCGTTCGATCCTCTTCTAAATCTGTGTCTATCTTGTACACAATAAAAAAAAATAACTTGACTGTGAAAATCCTTAATTATCAATTGCCTCGCAGACCCTAGGATCGATATACAATGTGTTTGAATACAAAGCCTGGTTTCAAATCAAGTAAACACATTAAAACCAAAATGTGGAATGATGGGAAGCCCCAGGAAGTGTTGAATCACTAGCCGCTTGATTTCAATAATCGGAGTACAATTTATAATTTTAAAAACTCACATTTCTAAAATTCAAATATCGTGGTCACTGAAGAAGCAGTGCCCGTGACATTTGAGGAGTTATAAAAGAAATTATTCATCGTAACCTGTAACAATTGTCATAAATGATCTTAAATTATTGAGAAAAATTATAGTAAATTAAAAAAAAAATCAGTAGCCACTCCAACGAGAGCAAAGTAACGGCAAGTGAAAACGAGTTTACACTCTCTCTTGGATTGGGCTTCCATTTGAACGATCATGGGTGGACCAGACTAGACTACAAATTTTTTTCTAGATTTTTTATACTTTTGTTTAAAAATTATAATAAAGGACTGAAGTAGTGAAGCCAGATTTGTTAGGTAAAGAATATTAAGAAGATAATATTAATTTTAAATTTAAAAAGTAAAATAAATAAATGATACATATATAAAAAAAACGATATCCATGGATTTTTTTAAATGCATAAAATGAAAATTTTATAAAAATACTACAGGTCTTATGAATTTTTAAAATTTTTATAAATTTTTCAATGTTTGCAAATTTTGTAATTTTTATAAATTTTCTTCAAGTTTCAATATTTCTTAAAAATTTCATAGAATTGTCATAAGTTTTCAAAAGAATTTCCAAATTTCATAGAAATACTTATAAATATCTTAACCTTTTATATATTTTTGAAAATTTCTTAAAACTTTTCTAATTTTTCTTACACGTATATAAAATTTTGATAAATTTTATCATTTTTATTTTTTGATATATATTTTACTAAATTTTAGTTGTTTTTAGTAAACATTTTTATATTTTAGTAAAATATTCATTATTTTTAAAGGTTTACAAAACTTTTAAAAACTGCTATATTTTTAAGATTTTTTTTAATAATTTTTGAAATTTTGATAAGATTTTAAAATTTTTTACAAAACTATAAAAATTGTTGATAAATTTTCATAGTTTTATAATTTTTTTAAATTTTGTAATTTTATTTTTAAAAATATAATTTAATTTATGAAATTCAACTTTATTTTTATTTTTATTTTGATAATTTTTTCATTTTTTTTGACAAAGTCGTTGATAGATTGAACAACGTTATTACCAGATGGAGGGAGGGATGTAATTGTTGGTGTTTTCGCAACAGTGGGGACAACTTTGTTGCCAGTTTAATATTGAGAATGAAATTGATGGTCATGTGTAATTTTACAGATAGAATTGATAGTTAAATCCAAAATTAATACAGGACCTTCTAAAATCCAACTTTTCAGTCGTGGTTGGGTTCTTTTTTTTTTTTAATTATGTTTTATACTCCTACGTCATATGAAGCAACCTATACCCTCCAAATCATTTGAGATAGACAGGACCAACTCATACGAACTCTCGTTGCATGTTTCCGTTTATAATACTAGATGTCACCCGTACTACGCACGGTATTTATTATCTCAACCAAGTTCTATATAATTCCAGGAATCAATTGTAATAATTTTTAGAATAAAAATATTTTATTTACACTTATTGAGATATATAAATCTCACATCGGAGAATCGATAAGTTGAACATGGTTTATAAGAGAGCGAATACCACCATCCTATTAGCTTGAGCTTTTGGGATGGATATAGGCACAACTCCTTGTGGGCCAGGTTGAAATTTAACATGGTATCAGAGCGAGTTGATCCTAAATTCACACCACGCCAGGTCCGAGTGTGGAGCTCGTGACCCGTAAGCCCGAGACCACGAGTCAAGTGTGAACTCGTTGCCACGTTAGGGATCGTGGCCCGTAAGCCTGAGACAAGAGGAAAAATGCCCGGCTCGAGGCTAGTTGTTAGCCCAAGGCGGTAAAGAAGGACGCCTCATAGTAGTTGTTCCCCCTCACCTGAGACCAATGAGAAATACCCGGCTCGAGGTTAATTGTTGAGGGCAGGTGCCTAAGGGTACGTGTCAAGTATGAACATATTACCACGTGAGGGTGAGTGTTGAGATATATAAATCTCACATTGGAGAATCGATAAGTTGAACCTGATTTATAAGAGAGCGGGTACAACGCTTGAGTTTTTGGGATGGATATGAGCCCAACCTCTTGTGAGTCAGATTGAAATTTCACAACACTTATAAACTATATTCTTTAAAAGAAAATTATGATAAGTAAAAGTACGATATTTAATTTGAGTTTGTAAATTGTTGATAAAGAGAATAAGAAAAAAAACTACTATCAAATATAAAAGAGAAAGAGATGCTGGAGAGAGAGTGGCGGGAGTGGAGTAAGTGGTGAGGAAGGAGATGATGATTGCATATTCATGTTAAATTTAGGGAAAAATGCACAGATTGTGCATTTCCTTTAGGAAATATTTTATAATGGTACATTTCCTTTTTTTTTCGTTACATTTCAGTACATTTCCTTTATAGAATATTTTATAATGGTACATTTCCTTTTTTTTGTTACAGTTTAGTACATTTCCTTTCAAAGTTGTTACAGTTTACTACAAAATGTCAAACTGTCGTTAACACCGTCAATGTTTGATGACGTGGCGATTTGATATGGACGCGACTTTAATGTTGTACCAATGCTAAACAACATTGACAGTGTTAACGACAATTTGATATTTTGTAGTAAACTGTAACAATTTTGAAAGAAAATGTACTAAATTGTAACGAAAAAAAGGAAATGTATCATTATGAAACATTCTATAAAGGAAATGTACTTAAATGTAATGAAAAAAAGGAAATGTACCATATATGTAATTTTCCCTTAAATTTACTATTATAACTCCATTTTGCTATTTAGCTCAACGTCATTAAAAATTCAGTTTTTTATATATAGGGGTAAAAAGAAAAATTCAAAAATGAGACGAAAACTGTCATAGACTTTCAATATAATAATAGATAACTTGAAACTCATGAGAATATTACCTTAAAGAAGCAACGGATGAATGGATGGAAACTCAAACTTGGGAACTGTGGAGATCTTGGTGGTTGTTTTTTTTTTCTTTTTTTATCAGTAAAATATAGCTATATTTATGAAGGACCAATAATTGGACCCCCGAGATACTAGTGACAAGTATTAAACAATCGACCTATTCAACAAAAAGAATGTGCATAAGTATTTCTATTCTTAGGAATCCATATAAGTTTCCAACTGTCAAAATAAGACCGAAACTTTAAAACATCAAAAAGTATGTTTTGAATTTCCTAAGGGATTCCCATTAGCCGAAAGAACCACATATTGGGTATCTAAAAATATGATCATCTACTTCCATTTGTTTCTTATAGCAATTTTTGGGGCTAGCATAAGAGCAAAAGCCTCAGCCTGAGTTGCAAATAATGTCATGAGCTTCTGGTTCTAGGAGGCAACACACTTGTCTTCGAAGAAAGCCACCCCAGCTGTGCAAGCAACTCCATCAGACTAGGCTGCATCCACAAAATTGTAAAAGAGCTATTTTGCAAGGGCATGAAAGAGGGATTAGTGGTCATTTCTCTTGACGTCAAAGTAGGGAAGAATGATACTGTGGTATGAGGCAGTTCTTAACTGGTATTTTTATGCATATTCTCCAAGTTAGGGTGTGCAAAATTAGGTTCGAATTGATTTGATATACTAAATTCAAGCTAGAACATATTTGGGGGAAAACTTGATTATTTTACACCAATTCAGAATTCGGCTCGAACTAAATTGGATCAATTTTTTATTTTTAGAAATTCAAATATCAGTTCCAAAACCAATTCAAACCGAACTAAACTATTTTTATGAAAAATTAAATAATTTGGTTCAGTTCAAACCTAACCAAACTGTTTATTTATGAAGAATCTGATAGGTAAAATGGTTTGGTTTGGTTCGAACCGATTTATGAACATAAATGTTTTAGTTTTTAAAATAAAAATAAAATCAGTTCGGCTCAATTTGCGAGCTCAATTTGAACTGGTTAACCAAATCGGTTATACTAAGAAATTAATGGAACAACTTTTCCTCCTAGCAATCAAAGTAAAATACGATTCGGGGAGAACCGATTTTTTGTGCGTATCCTTGCTCCATAGGTGTTGAGAGGATATACGATATGGGAAAATAGGAAAAAAAAAAAAGGTAAAGTTATCTTAGGCAGGCACAGATCCTAAAAACTTTTTAAGGTGGCAAAATTCAATAAAAGAGGAATACAGCAAATCTAAGTGGTGAAACAAGATAATATAATAAAAATTAGAGAAAACTAGGTGAGACAAAGGATTATAAACGTGCCAAAATGTAGGGAATTGAGGGCAGATAGATGATAGAAGAATAGAGAGGCATGCTAGAAGCACATTTGGGGGCAAAACTCCGTGAAAAAGTAATACAATAAATTTAGGGGATGAAATAGGTTAATTTGATAAAAATTAGATGAAATTAAGTAAAATATATATATTATGTCACGAATTTTTTCGAGTATAAAGGGTATAAGAGGGAAACATAAAGTGATAGTAGATATATATTAAATAGTCATTATCAGTTTTACTATTATAATTTTAATTTAGTTAGTATGAGAAATTAAAATATAATAAATGTTGATATTATTAAATGAAAATGAAACTAAAACTAAAATTTCCTCAATTACAATCTCTTTTTTCTGGGTAAATTGCAGAAAAAATCACATAGTTATCATTTTTTCAAAAAAAATCCAAAATTTTCAAATTTAAAAAATTAAATAAAAAGATTTTTTGTTCTCGAATTAAGCCAACCGTTAGATTTACCGTTAACTTTGCCGTTAAGGGCTTTACATGGAATATGTACGTGGTTTTTTTGCCATGTGTACACTCAAGAATTTTCCTTCAATGTAGAATCTAGAAAAATTAATTTTTACCAATATTAAGCCCCATTCATGCAAAAAAAAGGCAGTAAGCCCTTTAATTTTATCATCTCGTTTTCCTCCATTTCGATCACCACCATCATTGCCGGCTTCGGCTTGACGATAACTTTCTCGTTTGAAATCCATTTTATAAACTGTTTAAACCGTTATATTTCTAACTCGATGAATCATTTGGCATAATAATTATCCATATTTGATGAATTTTTCATTTCTAAAGTAATATTATAACTTAAAATCATAATAGATAGTATTTAAATACAATAAAAGTATATTTAAAAATTATACATATTTGATTATAATAAAAAATTATATGAAATAATAATAATTATGAAAAGTATATAAATTATTCATATTATAGAAATAAAAGAATAAATGATAAACAGATTCTAACAGGGTACCCAGAACCTATGATATCTTACAGGTTCCTGATAGGGTTTGGTTCCAAGATTTAACATGGTAGGGTCTGGTTTCAAGATTTAGGAACCGGTTTTATATAGGGTAGAGTATGAGTACAATGAAAAATACACGGTACCTGCACCGATTACTCGTACTGACAACTGTAATCGTTTAGTCATTTAATAAATAAATATTTTTTACTACCTTGATTTTGGCCTTTGGGCCACCGGTTTTCTGCTCTTCTCCTCACACTCCTACACCGTAATTAAAATGTAATAACTATTGTTTTTCTCCCATTTAGAATCAATACTAGCAAAACAAAATGATTCCAATCGAATTCACTACAAATTTATGCATTTTTCTGTACTTTTTTAAAAGTGTTTTTGAAATGGTTTTGATTTTTTATAATTAACTTTTTTTATAAAGTTATCATTATGTTCTCTTTATTTTTTCAAATTATTTTACTTTCTTCTAAGATAACATACTATGAGTAGTGCCTCATATGCAATTGTGCGCACGTTTTGACAAGTCACATCAATAAATGGACGATACCATCAACGCCAATGAATGGAATATCATCTACAAGGTAAAAAAAATATTTGTGTCCAAAATTAGGTTAAAACTTAGAATTTCTTTCTAAAATAAGATTTTTTCTGTTTAATTTACCCATAAAAACATTTTAACATTCTAGTGCTTATTGAACTTGAGTTAATTTATCATGAGAAAACACAGCATACCGTTATGAATAGAAAATAAAAAGCTTCTTATAATTCGACCTCTTTGAGAAAATTTGCACTACTCGGGAAAGTTTATTTCATTGTCAAATTTATTACAATTTTATTTTGGCACGCACCCCACCTGAATTTCTTTCCCGATCAAATAAAAGTTGTGCCCATAATCTCAAGCATCACAGCTGCATTGGCAAAGCATGGTTCTCACAGCCGATGACCTTGCACCTATACTGTCCACAGAAGTCCGTGCACTCCGAGGGCTGTGAGCAGGCGTGCTCATTGATGTTGTACTCAGGAGGGGGCGGATGCTCGGTTTCCTTCCGATAACAGAAGCAGAGTCCAGCTACGCAGAAGCCAGCATCGTTCGGGCACGTAAGCATGCAGTCGTTATTCGATTTGCATTTGAAACCGAAAGAGCTCGGAAGGGCTGCATATGCGGAGTAGATTGCACAATGTTATGATTCGACAAACACACCGAGAAATTTCGTAATCAATAAACATATATATATATATATATATATATATATATATATATACACTAGACACTAACCCATGCTCC
>JAOYND010197749.1:0-26828 GCA_025802135.1 Lagerstroemia fauriei
GTCTCTCCGAACTATTACCACTGCACCCCTGCTCCTCCTCGTGCGATCAACACCGCAAGCCATCTGCTGCACCCACCAAGCATCCATGTTCTTTCGGTAAACCCGAGCCGATCTCAGTCTCTCTGTCTGCCTTAGGGTTTGAGACGAAAAATACTCCTCTTTCTTGCAGAGGAAGTCGCGCCTTCCCACGGTAAAGAAACGCTCCTTTTTCCATTTTTTCCCCAAAATAAATTCTCTTTAATGCGGTGGCAATAGAAGATGAGGAGACAAATGCCGAATGCTGGAGGAGCAAGGGTGAAGATGTGAATAGGATTTTAGGGTAATCAATGGATATTTAAAATTGAATCTAATTAATAATCTTGACAGTTTCTTATTTGAAATTTAAAAACAGAGATATTCCAGATGAAAAGAGAAAATTCAGCACGATATTAATAAAAGGTGTTTGTTTGGATGCACGGATATCAAGTGGATCCGGAATCATTATACGATAGATTATGGGTAGATATCCTACGAAATTCAGGCACGACCCAAATGAAAAATAAAAAACTTGTTTCTGAATCCAGGGCACGAGCACTGAAGTTAGACATGTTGAAAGTATTAGGTAATCATGGGATTGAAATAATTACGACATTTTTATGTAATATAAATTCAAAGAAATACGTAAAGTAACTCGCTTATTTATAAATTTTAAAAAAATGGTTAAATAAGAAACTCGTACTGTAAATACAAGACCACCCAACATTTTTTAATGATAATCTAATTAAATATTAAAAAATTCTAAAGATATCATTATAAATATTTCAGTTTCTAAGATAATATAACATTATCTTTAATACATATTTCAAGATGAGAATACAATACAACAAATGCGCTGTCTCACACTCCAATATTAAATATTGAGCATTTGAACGAATTTGACTACAATGCATGCCTTCTTGACACAACAATGATAAAAAGCCGACTTGATTATCTTGTCTTCAAAGGTCGAGAACTTGAGCTTTCTTTCCTTCATAGGTCGAAAGAATTGACTTGAACCTTTGCTTATTTGACTTCCGGGATTGGTGTTAATTTGAATCTTCTAACTTTAATGCCGCATCAATGGTATGAACATCTTTCTCTCATGTTAAAATTTTTAATAATAAGAGAAAAATTAAAGATAATAAAATAAGTGGTAGTAAGGAGACCAAAATAACACAAATATTAATATGCAATACAAACTCAAGGATATATAAGATAATTCCCTTATTCATATGTTTGAGAAAGAAGCTAAATAGGGTATTGGTAATCAAAGATAATCCTAAATCCTAAAATTTGTTGATGATACCACAATCAACTATTGTAAAATCTTAAAGATATTAACTATTTGAAATAACGAATACGATCTTATACTCAAATATTTAATTTCTAATATAATATAATATTATCTCTAACACCCATGGAATAACGAAAAAGGAATTGTGGGCATGAAGTTTTCAGGAAAATCTCTTGAGGATAGACGTTTTCCCGCAATGTTGCAGCGCGGCTTCAGCAGAAATATCCAACCCCGGGATACAATGCCCAAGAGGAGAATCATGGCTGCAAAACATGAAACTCCCTCACTAGAACCACAACCCGAGAAATAGAAATCAAATAAATAATATAACATCAATAGAATAAAATAAAGAATCTTGTATGTGTGTATTTTCTCATTCACGTCTTCTCTTACACACCACACATAGAGTCACAATTGAATCAACACAACCCTTTGCTTCAATTCAATTTTCCCTCCAAAATATTTCTCCTTTACCGTTAGTTACGATTGGCAATTAAAAGGTTCCCTTTCATATTGTACCGTTGCCATATATTCTCTTTTTTTTTTATTATTTATTTATTTATTGTTATTATTATTACTATTATTATTAGTAAATACATATATTATACAACATGTTTTTATCCTCAGCTCCCGCTAACTGGTTCTCTCGTACCAGATGTACGTCGAATCCACCGCTTGCATTTCCGTCTTCGGCTTTAGTGTTTATTTTCTTATATATATATATATATATATATATATTGCGTTTAAATATAGCTAGGTGGAAGACTCGCGCTACGTTTCAAGTTAAGGTAGTAAATGTAATAATGAGTATTATAAGGAAGCGAATTAATTATATTGAAGTATATAGATATTTCAAAAGTTACATGATTCTGTAAGAAATTTGTAATACATCAAAGATATTCAACAGTAAAAAACTGACCTTCAGTCATAACTCGATGATCTTGAGAATTTGAACATACGAAAGGTTGATGAATAGAGAACATCTTCTAATTCCTGACCTTTTCCTAATAGAGATGTCTAATGGAGACAACGACCCATATATAGGTGGAATTAGGGGCCCCTCATAAATATTATTTACTAATATATCCTTCCATCAAAATGATACTAGCCACGTGACTCGTGCTACGCACGGTAAGTATCATCGAACATGGAGTGAATGGTAGGCTTGGTAATAAGCACAATTTATGAAATAATTGAAGTATGGAAGGTGAGGCAAGTAGTGCTGTACCTGAAAAAAAAAAAAAACTAAAGAATGCCAAAGATCACCACTAATATACTGGAAAACTTTCAAAAATCAAGAGTTTAATATGGCACACCACACCACTTATAATCACTGAAGATGAATCAATGATAGCTCGGCTCAATTTATGATAATTGTCGAGAATGATATTCATGCAAGGAAGTTGGGCGTCACACTTAATGAAGGAGGGCGTAACGTGAACATCTGCAGAGCGGGATGAAACTGCTTTACACATAGGTAAAAGAAAATGGTGAGATTGCACTTTGTCAGTGAATCATTCAAGCCCAATATCTCAGTGTAGCTAATAAAATCTCAGCTTATAGCTAATAAAATTATATTCTCCAATCAATGCGTTTCCATTATCTCATGTGACAGCATGTCCTCAAAATTATCCAACTTAGACAAATTGTTGGAACATCAAAGGCAACTCCCCATTATTGGAGAATACCCTGCAGCATTCCACGAAATGACATCAAGAAACTTCAGTCATTTCTTTCTGAGTTCCAACTCCAATAAAGTGAACATGTTTTGCTGATGAAGAAAGAAAAAGGAAATGATTGAATAATCATCATAATCAGATTTTTCCACTAAAATTTGATCAAAATCTTTCATTGAAAGTCTACCTTCGTGGGACGACTGCAGGCATCGTAGGAGAAGCAGGTCAATTTCAGCAAGCGGTAGCACTTGACACATTGTGAAATGCCTGATTGGAATTCATCTGCCCTGATCCTTGAGAGGGGCCAGAAGGGGAGGGAGGATGGTCTGATGGGAATCGCTGCAGGCGGTGGCAATGGCCGTGTGAGGAACGGTTTTGAGGGAGATCATGGTGGTGATCTTGTAGCAGTTAAGTGGAATAGGGAAATGGACGTGGGAGACCGGAGTGGAAGAAAAGAGAAGGGAAAACGGGAAATTAGGAAGTGAGAAAGTGGGGTTGGATTAAAAACATAATATGATCCTTAAAAATCTATCATTATTTCCTTGAAACCTTGCAAATCCACAACATAAAACAGATTAGATGGGAGGCATTCAAGAGTATTTTTGGATCTTAAAAAATAGACCAAAACTTCCATTCTCAGCTGTATCCAAAAATTGAAATTCGCAGAATACAGAATATAACATTCTCAGCTGTATCCAAAAATTATTTCAAAATTGAGGTTGAGGGCCACCAAAAGGGATTTTTCCTTATTTTCTTTCATTCTCCCATTTGGTCCCATTACACAATTAAATAAAAGTGTTAGTCTTTATTTTGGTCAAACTTGATATTCCTCTTAAGTCGTGGAATCCTCCCACTTATCCTAAAAGTGCTACACATGAACTATGGTGGTGATACCTAATTAGTGGGAACTTCCCATCCATGTGTTACGATGTATAACACCTTTAGAAACAAGTACTTTAGGGAAACTTTATGACTCAAGATAAGTGGCACAGGTCCAACTGAATGTCACAATGAATTCATATTTTATTTGCAGAATTAATGGAAGTATAATTCAACTTTATTCTCTAAGAATAACAAAATCAATAACATATTTATTCAAACTGTATGAAGAGAAATTACATTTTGAGAAGGCCGATACATCCAACATGACTATGAAATTGCTTTACTGGTAAACCTTTAGTCATGCAATCTGCAATCATAGTATCTGTACTGGTGTGCTCAATCACCACCAAATTTCTCTTGATACATTCCCTCACACTGAGTCACTTGATGTCAATATGTTTACTTTTGCTGCCACTCTTGTTATTCTTAGAGAAGAAAACATCAACCATATTATCACAATGGATCTTGATTGGTCTTTCTATAGAATCGGCAATTTGAAGACCACTTATGAAATTCTTCAATTATAATGCATGTGTCGTGGTTTCATAGGACGCAATGAACTCTGCCTCCATGGTAGATGTAGCAACAATGGTTTGCTTAATACTTCTCAGGAAATAGCTCTTCAGTAAGAAGGAACACATAACCTGAAGTAGATTTTCTAAAATCTACACATCCGGGAAAGTCAGCATCCAAATAGCCGACCACATTCAAATGGTTAACATGTCTGTAGGTCAGCTGATATTTCTTGGTTCCTTGAAGATACCACATCACCTTCTTTGCAACTACCCAATGTTGGATCGCAGGATTACTCTGGTAGCATCCTAGCAATCCAACTACAGCGCATATGTCAAGTCTTGGGCAAATCTGAGCGTACATCAAACTTCCAACTGCCGATGCATATGGAATATTCCTTATTTGCTCTAGTTCCAATTCATCCTTAAGTGACTCGTTGTGACTGAATTTATCCCCTTTAACTACAAGTGCAGGAGAGGACTGACAGTTTTTCAGTAGGAATCTCTTTAAAACCTTTCCAATGTCAGCTTTCTGAGATAGTTCCAATGTCCTCTTTTTCCTGTCTCTGCAAATCTCTATGCCAATGGCATAAGAGGCTTCACCCATATCCTTCATTTCAAAGCTAGCAAAAAGAAACCATTTAGTCTCTTCTAGTATACCAATGTCATTGCTTGCAAGGAGGATGTTGTCTACATATAGAACTAAGAAAATAAATGCACTCCCACTGCCTTTAAGATATATACACTAATAAACAAGGTTTTTAGAAAAATCAATGAAGTAATAACCTAGTGAAACTTTAAATACCATTGGCGGGAGGCTTGTTTTAGTCTATATGTAGACTTCTTTAGCCTGCACACTTTATGACGACTATCGTTAAAAACCTTCAGGTTGCTCCATGTATACCCCCTCATCAAGATCCTCATTAAGGAAAAATGTTCTCGCATCCATTTGGTGTAATTCTAAGTTCAGATGAGCCACCAATGCCATAATTATCCTAAGCAAGTCCTTCTTAGAAACTGGAGAGAAGGTCTTGTGGTGATCTAAACCTTCCTCTTGAGCATAACCTTTGGCAATTAGTCTAGCTTTATATCGTTCGACATTACCAAAAGCATCTCTTGTGGTTTTGTAAACCCATTTCCAGCCAATTGTTGCTGCCCCTTCTAGTAATTCAACAAGATCCCATACTTTATTTTTAGCCATAGATTCTAGGTCATCCTTCATGGCATCTAGCCAAAGTGAGGAATTATCCTCACTCATAGCCTGTGAAAAGGTTGCAGGATCTTCCGTAGGTCCAACATCAAAGTCAAAGTCCACAAAGGTATACGAGGTAGTCACTTGAAATAGCATGTTTCCTAATTCTTGAAGATCTCCTATAATTCAACTTGTCTAGTATTCCAAAGAGGACAAGTTGAAACTTCTTGTACTGGTTGAACCTCTTCTTGATGAACAGTTGTTCTTGAATTAGTTGGTCCGTATGATCGACAGGTCAATTATATCTCGATGCAACCAACGGTATTTTGGGGAACGAAATATGCTCCTGAACTTCCTCAAACTCAATAGTTAGAGTACTATTATTCCCACTAGGTTCAATATCTTCAAGAAATCTTCCGTTATTTGATTCAACAATTTTATGGCTATGTGAAGGGTAATAAAACTTGTTAGAATTTAATGGGTATCCAATGAAAAAAACTGCTTATTGTCCTTGCATCTAATTTCTTTATGTAAGGGTTATAAACCTTTACTTCTGCCTGACAACCTCATATCTATAAATGATTCAAACTAGGTTTTCAACTGCACCAAATTTGAAAAGGTGTTTTAGGCACTGCCTTGGAAACCCATTCAATATATACACAGCTATTTTCAAGGTCTCACTCCACAGTGATAATGGCATCTAAAAATGAGCAATCATGATTCAAACCATTTCCTTAAGAGTTATTCCTCCTTTTAGCAATACAATTTCGTTGTGGTATGCTACTCATTTTGTATTGAGCAATGATACCTTCACTTTCAAGGAATTTTAAAAATGGACCGGTGGCTTGTCCTGTATCTACCATAGTATTTCCCACCTCTGTCAGATCTCAAGATTTTAATTTTTTTTTCCTTTTGTTTCTCTACTTCTACCTTAAATGATTTGAAGGCATCAAGCGCTTCCCTTTTTCATAGATAGAGATAAATATATCTTGAATGGTCATCAATGAATGATATAAAATATCTCTAACCATTAAAACAAGGAATAGGAAATGGTCCATAGATATTTGTTTGTATAATCTCAAGAAGCTCAGAACTCCTTCAAGAACCCTTGGATGACTAGTTGGTCACCTTACCTTTTATGCAGTCCGTACAAGTCCCGAAGTTGGCATCCTCTAAATTCTTTAGGGCTCCTTTATTGACCAACCTCTTGATTCTCTCTAAAGAGATGTGTCCTAATCTCTTGTGCCAAAGTAGAGAGGTGTTTTCATTTACAGGGTGTTTCTCTTAATACCGACAGTTACAGTCAAACATAAATAATTCTGCTCAAAGTCAAGACTTAATCAAGCTTATAAAGATTATCAACCACGGTACCACATCGAACAATAGAATTATTTCCAAAAATGCTCAATTTATTCTCATATAAAAACTTGTAGTCAAATACAACCAGTCTCGAAACAGATATTAAGTTCTAGAGAAGTCTGATTGTAAAATGCATTATTCAAATCCAAAACATAACCCAAAGACAGAATGATCCTAAATGTCCTAACTCCAATGACTTGCGAGCGTCTCTTATTACCAGAGTAGATGAATTTCTCACTTTTTGTTAGGTTCCTTAATTGAGAAAGCCCTGTATGATATTAACAATATGTATTGAAGAGCCAAAGTCAATCCACCATCGATTTTTCAGAGCTTCAACAAAGAATAATTCATTACATACAAGAGAAATAAATTTACCTCTCTTCTCGAGCCATTTTTTATGCTTTTGATAGTCAATCCTCCATGTATTCTTTAGAGTTTCAACAAAGAATGATTCATGACATACAAGAGAAATAAATTTACCACTCTTCTTGAGCCATTTTTTATACTTTTGACAGTCTTTCTTCAAATGACCATCATTCTTGCAAAAAAATACTTTGTCTTAATGTTGCCCTTCCATGGCGGCGCCTTATATTTCCTTTTCTTGTGGCCCTTCTTGCCCTTACCCTTTGCAGGGGTCACCATATGAGCAACTTCAGGTTTATCTTACTTTATTCTGTCCTTTTCTTGCACAAACATAGTCGAGTTTGGTAATAGACCATTCTTTCTTATGTGTGATATAAGAAATCTTGAAAGGCTCGTACTCTGTGGGCAGGGTGTTGAGAATGAAGTGGACCAAAAACAGCACGGATATGTCAATCTTTAGACTTTTGAGTTGAGCTGCCAAATCCCTCATCTATGTAATGTACGCATGCACACTCTTAGAACTGTCAAAGTTCATGCCGGTTAGCCTCTTCATTAGGGTACTTGCCAAGGCCTTATCTGACTTAGCAAATTGATCCTTAATTGCTTTCATAAAATCCTTTACCTTGGTAACCTCACCGACAACTCCCCGTAAGCTCTTACAGGCAAGGGATTTCATGAGCATGAGGCTAAAGCGGTTCGATTTCTCCCACCACTTGACATCCGGCCTATCTATATCGGTCGGAGCAGGTGGCTCCTCCTCATGGAGTGTGTAATTAAGGTCCCCGTACCCCAGAGTAAACAAAATCAACTCCTTCCAGCAAGAAAAAATTTGTCCATCAAGAACAGGAACAAAAGCAATATGTTCTAGAGCGGATTGAGGAAGAGCTACAATAATCAAAACATTTATTAAGTAAAATGAAACGAGAAATAACCATATATAGTAAATTCAACATCCCTTGGGGGTAGGCTGCAAAATGCATGAATTCACTTGTGAGATAAATAAATTTAATAATCACGGTGAAAATCCCTCAACTCTTTCGGCATAGGATAATCCCACTGTAATACCAAATTTACTTTCTTAGACTAATATAAACTCCAAATCTAATAACTACCTTTTAGGGCAAAGTCATTAATCTCACGACTTGATTACAATTTTGATACTAATAACCGTATTACAATATAATTATATGTGATTTCCTTCTGTAGGTGCTTTGGCTACTCTTATAGCATTAAAAGCACACTATATAACATCATATAACAGAATAATTTCCATATATAAATGACCAAAATTCAGTTATATCATCTTTCAAATATGTGTACGTTCAAATTATCTGAAAATCCTCATCTCAAGCACTTTTCCTTGACATCTGGCCCATCTATATCGGTTGGAGCAGGTGGCTCCTCCTCATGGAGTGCATAATTAAGGTCCACGTATCCCAGAGTAAACAAAATCGACTCGTCCAATCTGAAAAATTTTGTCCATCAAGAACAGGAACAGAAGCAATATTTTCTAGAGCAGATTGAGGAAGAGCTACAATAGTCAAAACATCTATTAAGTGCTATGACACGAGAGATAATCATATAAAAAAGGAGGGGCTAGTAGGCCCAACTTAACCATGGAAGAGTGAGAGGTGCCGGTAGGCTCGATTCAACCGAGAAATTATGGGAGGAGCCATTGGGCTCAACTCAACGGAGAAATATTTTTTTACAAAACTAATGGGAGGAGCAAGCTCAACTCAACCGAGGAAGCATGGTTTACAAAATCAATTGGAGGAGTTAGAAGGCTCAACTCATCTGAGAAAGAATGGGAAGAGCCAGTTGGCTCAACTCAATTGAGAAACATTTTTTTTCAAAACTAATGGGAGGAGCATACTTAACTCATCGAGAAAGCATGCTTTACAAAATCAAAGGAGGAGCCAGAAGGCTCAACTCAACCAAGAAAGCAAGTGAGGAGTCAATCAGCTTAACTCAACCGTAAAAGCATGTGAGGATCCTGTAGGCTCAATTCAACTAAGAAATTATTTTCACAAAAGTCAATAAGAGGAGCTCTTACGCTTAATTCAATCGAGAAAGCTTGTGAGGGGCCGATAGACTCAAGTCAACTGAGAAATCATTTCCACAAAATCAATGGGAGGAGCTGATAGGCTCAACTCTATTGAGAAAGTGTGGGAGGAGCTGGTAAGCTCAACTAAGCCGAGAAAGTATGGGAGGAGTCAATAGGCTCAACTCGACTGGTAAATCATTTTCAAAAAAAAAAAAGGGGAGAAGTCAGTAGGCTTAACACGACTGAGAATGTGTGGGAGGAGCTGGTAGGTTTAAGCCAATTGAGAAACTATGGGAGGAGCCGATGGGCTCAACTCAATCGAGAAAATATTTTAACAAAGTCAATGGGAGGAACTAAATGAGTGGACTAACAGTTTAGTCCTCAAACTTGTAAATCGCCAACACTTGAGGACCTCAATTTTAATTTGCACCAATTTAGTCCAGACATTTCAGTTCCGTCTAACACTTTGGTCCCTCCGTCACTTCGGTTTAACGGGACGCTGACGTAGCAGCCAATTTGGCAAACAGACGCCTACGTGGCACTGCCACATTAGCGAAAAATAATAAATAATAGTCTAATAACACTTTAGTCCCTGAATATTTAATATTATAACATTTAAGGACATTAATTTTTTTTTGTAACTAAAGTTCGTAAAATTCACATTTCATCTAAGTGTTTGAGGGTTAAATATGAGTGGACTAAAGTTCATCAATTCATATTTTATCTAAAATTTTAATCCAGTTTTCAATATTTTTAAATAAAATCCAATATGATACCAACATTGCACTAGCTACTTGCGATCTATATCATTCTAACACGAGTGTACGTGTTGCAAGCATGTTTTATTTTACTACTTGAATTCTTTAAATATTCAAAGTTGACTCTTACTACTCTCTTTCAATAAAGCTTATATTAGAGCATCTTCTGAAGGAAGACTATATACAATTAAGGAGGTTAATGCTTCTTATATTAGTCAGCTGGTCGAGCCACTAGTGCAGATGTTTGTTTATATGTGAAGATTGTGATTTAGAAATTTATTAGGTAACTACTAATAAAACCAGTGTAAATTATTTTTCAGTTTTGGTGATGACTTGTATCTCTATAGTTGTGGATACAATTTTCTACCACGTAATCAAATCGTGCATGAAAAGAGTTTGTGGAACTCTATGCAGTTCTTTAAGTATCATGTTTTATTTAATTTTGGCAAGTCAATTACGGTCTGGCTACTAGGTCAAGTAGGACCTGGTTAAGATAAGAGAGAGACCAAGATTGGAATAACAACTTGAGGAAATTATGATCCTTATGGCTAATTAATCTATTTAGTTACTAGTAATTTTTATTTATTTCTTGCTTTCTTATTTAAATTTTACATTTCTATTATCTAAATATGGTACAAATATGTCCAATTCAATGTGTCCTAATTTGGTATGGGTTAGGTTCTCATGTTTAATTTCAAATAATTATCTCAGCCCGTGTACAGAAAAAAGTACTCTGCTCGATTTAGTTGTTGAGGGCGGGTGTTTAAGAGCAAGCGTCAAGTGTGAACACGTTTTCATGTGATGAAAGGTATTGAGGAATAAATCCCATATCGGATAATCAAAAGAATGAAACACGATTTACTGTGAATTTTAGTCCACTCATATTTAACCCTCAAACACTTAGATGAAATATGAATTTTACGAACTTTAGTTACAATAAAAATTTTGTCTTTAAATGTTAAAATGTTAAATATTCGGGGGCTAAAGTGTTATTAGACTATTATTTATTATTTTTCGCTGATGTGGCAGTGCCACGTAGGCGTTTGTTTGCCAAATTGGCTGCCACGTCGGCGGCCCATTAAACGAAGTGATGGAAGGATCAAAGTGTTAGACGGAACTGAAATATCTGGACTAAATTGGTGCAAATTAAAATTGAGGTCCTTAAGTGCTGGCGATTTACAAGTTTGAGGACTAAACTGTTAGTCCACTCTAAGCTCAACTGAGCCGAGAAAGTATGGGAGGAGTCAATAGGCTCAACTCGACTGGTAAATCATTTTCAAAAAAATAAATGGCAGAAGTCAGTAGGCTCAACATGACTAAGAATGTGTGGGAGGAGCTGGTAGGTTTAACCCAACTGAGAAACTGTGGGAGGGACCGATAGGCTCAACTCAACCGAGAAAATATTTTAACAAAGTCAATGGGAGGAACTGGTAGGCTCAACTCAACCAAGAAAGCGTTAGAGGAGCCGATAGACTCAATTAAGCAGAGGCTCAACTAAATAGAGAAATCACCCTTTACAAAATCATTAGGAGGAGTTGATAGGCTGCTCAACTCAACCGAGAAAGCGAGAGGAGCCAATAGGCTCAACTCAACTGAGAAACCGCGAGAAGAGTCGATAGGCTCAACTCAACTGAGAAATCATTCACGTAAAAATTAATGGAAGGAACCAATAGGATCAACACAACTGAGCAAGTCTGTAAGGGCTATTCAGTGCTTACCTTATTTTTTCAGTAGATACTTGAAGTTTCTATC
The DNA here is from genome assembly GCA_025802135.1 of Lagerstroemia fauriei. NCBI lineage: Eukaryota > Viridiplantae > Streptophyta > Magnoliopsida > Myrtales > Lythraceae > Lagerstroemia > Lagerstroemia fauriei. Next base: position 11,851 of record JAOYND010197749.1, read on the forward strand.
CAGTTAGTAAGGACCAAGGGAGGGTTGGTAGTGGCAGCTTAGCATTTGACCGGGGGAATGCTGTCGTTGGCGAGGTTGAGTTTGAGACTGAGATTGAAATTTCTTCCTCATCCCCATGGTCTCCTCTCAACGAGATCGCCAATTGATATGAGAGATATGACAGGCCAAGAATACAGATGTCTCAGAAAGATCTCCAATTTCTTGAAGAAACGGACTGGTAGTCCTTGACATGTCTCCACCAATTGGTAGTAGGCCTTTGATCAAGCACCCTAGTTCCTACAACATAAGAGAAAGCCAAATCAGAGGTGATGGTCCGATTTGGCCCTCCGATGCCTAAGTCAATAAGTGCACAAAGAATAATACAAAGATGTAGAGTGTAAGGTTTTTCCCGAAAGCACCACAAGTCGCAGGCTAACCTCTATTTATAAGGGAAGAGGAGAAATAATCGAGGGCTGCTGACCAATAAGAAGGTGTCACATGACACGTGATCATAGTAAGAAAGATTATCCCAAAAACGGTTAATTAGAAGCAAAGACTATTTTGCCCTCATAATTATTTTATTATTTATCAATATCCATTCGGAAACTTATCGATACGAACTATCCCAATTACTAAATTTTACATCAATCTCTTCTAGTTGTAGTATTAAGATTGGTATAAAAGAAAAATTCAAGACTTGCAAGTTAATCCTTTGATCCAAAAAAGAGCAGAACTTTTCCATGATCCATGTTATAATCTCGCATGTCCAAAGTCTAAATAAAGACATTTGCAAAAAAGAAAAAAGGATCATCAAAATTAAATAAAGGAAAATAGAAAATTTGTTCATAAGAGGTATACAATTGTCATTCAAAGATAGTATTTAATAAGTTATTTCCATCATTTAAATTAGGATAAGTTACCTGTTGCGTCACGTATTTTGATGAAATTTCCTATATTGTCATGAACTTTAATAATTATAAGAATTGTCATGTACTTTATTCGTTTTTCCTCATACTATCATGAGGATTAACACCATTAATATTTTCATTAAAATTTGACGTGACAAGCTTATGTGACTAGTGATATACAATTGGCACACATGATTTACCACATCGTTAATTCCTTAAAATACTGAAAAACTAGGAATGATAAGAAAAATTTTACAAAATTAGATGAAAATTTTAAAATAAAATAAATATAATTAAATAAAAGATAATAGTTCAATATTATATTAATCATAAATAAAATGCATATAAATAAATTCGATACAGACCCGTGCTATGCATGGAAAGAACATAAAAATAAACAAATAAGTAATACTAGAATGTGCCTCTATAATTAGATTATTTATTTATAAGTTAATACGATTTAATTCATTTAAAATTCATTAACTTATAATAGTAGTAGATCATTCAATGTTTACATTAGTATACAGTGTCAATTTTACCATATAAATTTTACAATTTCAAATCAGTTGTTTAAGAAAAGTGATGGATTTTTGCTACTAAAATTATACATATAGAGTGAGATAAGGAAACCTAAGTAGTTAATGAAAGATTTTTGTTATTAAGATTGTAGATATAGTGTGTGAGGAAAATGACTGAAATTATTAATTCACCCTTAATATGAAAATCAGATGCATGTCATAAATTGTAATATATAAATTAGATTGAGGGTAAATATGGAAAAATGAAAGAAATACCAAATTTCCTCAATGTTTGCATATAATATTATTATATATTAAGATAGAATAGATAGAATAAGAAGAAGATATAGAGGATAAATAAAATTTTTACGACTTATAAATATTTAAAAAATGGAAACTAAATTTAGTGAAATTAAAATAAAATTTAAAATATTTAAAAATAAAAATAAAATTGTTAGATATAGGATAAATTAATAAAATAAAATTAAAATATTAACTTTCTGAAAAAAAATTCTAAAATAAAAATAAATTTTAAACTTAATATTATAGGGATAGATTTAGGGGATTCCAATGACAGGGATGGACTTAGGGGTCTCAAACTCGGGAAAAGCCTGTAATTCTCCATATAAATTATAGTAATTTTGTCTATATTTTAAGTAAATTATCTTATTTCGCTCCATTGCAATCAGTCCTTTAGCTCTCTATCCAATTTCCATCTATCACTGATCATACCCAACTATGGAAGATAGTAAATATTTATAACTGAAATTTTCCAATTAAATTGGTGAGTTGGAAGGAAATCACAAGAGTTGGAAGGAAATCACAAGTTCGCTATTATAAATATTATAGGATATGAGATGTAATATTGAGTTTGAATTTTATCTATTTTAGAATTTGTTTTATTAATTTATCCTATATTTTACATTTTGATTTGCTTTTTATTGGGATATTTTTAAATTTATTTTAATTCTATCTAAATTTAGTTTCCATTTTTAACCATTTCTATTATTTATTTACTTATTTATTCATTTTATTATGAATAATATAATATTTATATATTTTTATTTAATTAATCATTTATTTTTATTTTTTAAAATGTCATATTATTTTAAAAACTGATTCTATTTTTCATCTATTTTTTGAAATTTTTTTACTATATGTGTGCCACCTTTTTATCACCAACCATATCAACTTGTCACGTCAGATTTTAATAGAAATATGGACAGTATTAGTTTTCATGACAATATAAAGAAAGATAAATAAAGTAAGTGACAAATAATATAAAGAATTTTGTCATACTACTTTATGCATCATATAGACAATTTACCCTTCAAAATTATTATGCAAAATAAAATCTGGATTTCATTTTTATGTTTTTAAAATTCAGTCTTAGAAAAAGGTAATGTCCATGAAAATTTAGTCTTAGAAATTTATAAAAACATATATACTGATAATTAACTATCGTGGATTTCAATACATAAATAAGGTAGAGGGCATATTTGGAAAAATATGCCAAATTTCTCAAACGTTTGCGTATAATTGTATAGATTAATATATGCAACCTTTTAGAGTTTTATTATCTTTTCTAGTTTTCCAGACTACCCATTAAGATATAAAATTTAATTATTAATATCCATTAAATCAATAAAAAAGATATGTTATGGTAAATTCACTAATATTTAACAACTTGAACTATTAAATTCTCTGACTAGACCTACAGGAGTCTCGGACCCATATCCACCTAAGAGCCTAAGCTGATAGGTGATGCTACCCAATTCTTTTATAAACTCAAGCTTCTTCCTCAACCTGGTTGATGTGGGATTCAGCTCTCAACACTCGTCATCCCATTGCAATGTGTTCACACTTGATTCGTGCCCTTCCCTTAAATACCCGCCCCTAACAATTGACCTCGAGCCGCATATTTTTCTTCCGGTCTTAGGTAAGGGGGACAAACTACCACAAGGCGCGCCTTCTCTTCCGTCCTTGGGCTAACATACGAATTGAACTTTTTCCGTACTCGACAAAATGATGGTGCTATATAAATTTTACAAATCTTTACAAATTGGTTTGAAACCACTTCGTCAAATAGTGCTATATAAATTTTCACCCCGAAGGAAAAAGGTTCGTTTGGTTTTGGTTGGATTGGCATCTTTAATTTAGGTGGGACCCACAGTGCATGGGGCCCACATACGTGTTTGTATATATATATATATACTAGAGGGTGACCCGTGCTACGCATGGAATTGCCAATAATATGTTCTATCATAAAAGGAGTAATTTAAATCAAATAAAAATGAAGTACAACTTGAGAATTGGGAATGCTTCTGATAAATAAAGTAAATTTTTTATGGAAGTTGCAAATGTTGTGTGGAGTTAGAGACTTTTAAAAGGGGAAAAGAAGATTGTATGGTTATAAAATAGTGGGAAACAGTTGAGAGAATCACTAAAATTATGAAACATATGAAAAATCTTTTTCTTATATTCTATTATTTCATTCTAAATTATTTGATCAATTATAAACTAAATTTGATAGATGTCATTTTTAGAACTTGAAAATGAGAATAAAACTGTTTACATAATAATGTAATTCGAAGTTGAGAAAAAGGTGGAAATTGAAAATTGGTTTTTTAGGTGGATATCTTAAAATGACAAAACCATCCTTACTTAATTGTTTATCAAATAAATAAAATAGAGGACAATTTTGGAATCGTAAAAAGACACTAAAACCGACTCATGTTTGCATATAATAATAGATATATGAACATGCAATGCATTCTATTGATGCATGTAATTGGTTTGACCAAGCTCAGCTAAGCCCCACAACATCAATTCAGTCAAATCTGATGAGTTTTTTTGGGCCAACCCGATATGGTGAATTACAACTTAAATCGATTCAACTCAAGATTATTATTATTATTATTTTGGTTTGAGGCGAATTTTGACTAGTTCTTAGGCTTCAATCTGAAATTCGAGTTGGCTCAAAGCAAACTTTGATCGATTCATATGATTTGGATCGAAAATTGACCAGTTTAAGTTTTTTTTACCAGTTCAGTATGACTAAGACCAAATTTAGCCTAATTTTATCCAGATTTGGTCTAATTAAGTGAGTTTAGGCCTAATTATAGCCCAATTCGAATATAATTCCATGCCTTGAATAAATAATGGTTTTCGTATGTCTAATATTCTGAGATGGGTTTATTGAAACAACATCTCGCCAAAGTGAGCTCTCTTGTGTAAATTGACCTGTTTTTGGAATGTACAAGATGTTTGTGTGTGGAGTTTCATGCGGATAGTGATCGGCCCAAAGGAAGATCACTGTTTGGCCGAGTTTCACACATGCCTGTAGCAATAAATACGTGACGATCGTCAAGTTTCCATGCGAACGTGAGTCGGCCCAAAGGAAGGCTCATTGTTTGGTCAGATTGATTGTCAGTGTTTGATTATTGCACCGCGAGTACCACTTACAAGTTGACCTTTTCCTCCAAAGATGAAATGTCAATGTTGTGCTAGATATCTCATAATGGGACCTGCCATTATTTTATTCATTATTAGTCAAGTATGTGAGCTAACTAAATTCCCATTAATTTTTTTTATTTGTTCTCCACTTTAGGTTCTGCCAAAATTAATACCATCCCAGTGCAAACTGGCACAATTTGAAGGTTTAAAAGTTTTCTTTGCATGGATCTGGACATGGCCTTTCAGAGTGAAAAACCACTTGCTCTTATAGTTAATATTTCAATTGAGGCCATGATCCACTTTGAGTGGTGCTTTGTTGTAATTGGCCCCGTCTGATGATCATGAAACATGCAATTCCACAAATCATTTAGGGGCTATTTTTTAGGAGGTAGATGCCAAGTCATTGAGAAACGTTTCGAGAGAAATGAAAGGGTTAGAACAAGTACACTTTTGTCAAGACTTGTCCCTATGAGATACAAAGGACATGAGGAATATTTAGGAGTACATGTTGAATATGTCCGATCTTACTTTAATATTTAAGGCTTATAAGTTAAAATCGTCTAAAGATGAGCTTGTGCATTTGATTTTAGTAATATCTTTTCTTGCAAAATTCAGTCTAAAGTCAGTTGCAACTGCTAAAAGGAGAAGCTGAGCATGTGAGAGTTCTTTTTTCATTTTGTTCAAGAAAAGAAAATGCTAAAGCAAGAAAGGACACAATACTGACTTGGCATCACACTCTAAAGAAAAGGTAGAGTAAGAAAGCTGCGAGTGTTCTACCTCGAAAGAGGAAACCAAATTAACAGGCTAAGAGTTCTATCTGTTACTATCTTTGACCTTCAAAGAAATGTCCACTTCTCACTAAAATTTGTCTTAAGGTTAATTTGACTATGTACACAAATATAGTGGATAGATTTCGGTAATTCTACCCACATAAACATGCATATGCAAGGTTGCTTAATTTGTTGAACGCCAATTAGTGATGAAACTTTCATCTATATGGGATAATGATAAACGAGTTAAGATTGAGGCTACAAGTACCTTTAATTTATTGTAATAGTCGGCACTACAAGAAAATTGTTGAATACCGACAGATATTTCCGATGGATAAATCGTCGGATAAAATTCGTCAATATTTCCGATAGACTTACCGACGGATATTTCGTCGGCAAATCCATCAGTATGTCATGGCGGGAAGCATGTGGGAATGTTACCGATAGATTATCCATTGGCACATTCTGTCGGTAATTCCCATAGATTATCCGTCGGTATGTCTTGGCGGGAAGCACGCGGGGGTGTTACCAATGGCTTCTCCATCGATACAATCCGTCGGTAATTCCGACTGATTTTACCAAGGGATAATTCATCGGTATGTCATGTGGGGAGCAAGCGCGAGTTTTACTGATGGATTATCTGTCGGTATGTCATGGCAGGAAGCACGCGGGAGTGTTACCGAAGGCTTCTCCATCGGTGATTCTGATGGATATTACCGATGAATAATCCGACAAATATTCTGTCATTCAACCCGTCCTTATTTAAATTTTGTTGGCGGGATTTTTCCTGCTCTTTCCCGACGAAGCCAATTTTCCGACGGATTATTAATGGATAATCCATTGGAAATGTCCTTATATATATCCCAAACCCAGCCTCTCCTCTCCCATTTCCTTTCGCGATTTCTCTCCCGAGACTTGCATGTCCGCGCCACGACCCACCAAGCCGAGCCCCTAGCCCCAATGCCTGAGCCCCGAGCCACAACACCTGAGCCCAACCACCAAGCGAGCACACCATGAGCTACCCGAGCTCCAGCCCTGACCTCCACCGAAACCCAGCCCCGACCTCCACCGAGCACTAGCGAGCCCCACCGAACCACAGCCAGCCCCGCTGAGCCCCACCCCTGACCCACCAACCCACCGACCGTCACCTAAGCCCCATCCAGACCCTTCAAGCTCCAACCTGAGCACCTGTGCACCACCCGAGCCCCGGGTAGATCCATCAAGCACCACCTCGAGCCACTAACCGCCACTGCTAGCCACCCGAGCCCCAGCCCCGCCACCCACGCCCACCCAGAAATTTTATTTGTATGTTTCATTTTCCTAGACAAATATTGTAAATATTTCTAATTAATGAAATTTACTTTCTTAATTGGCTTAATATTTTTTATTAATGATATTTTATTAATTTAATAAATTGATAAGTTTAACATATAAATAGTTATAAAATAAAATATATCAATATTTGTAAAAATTTCGCACCAACGAATCACCGATGGGCATCTGCCGAAAAACAATCCGTAGCTTACCGATGGATATTACGTCAGTAATTACCTACGGAAATATCGTTGATAGACCATTATTTTCAACTGAATATCTGTCAAAAAAATTAGCGACGAACATCCTTCAGTGATCCATGGGAATCAAATTCCCGACAAGGAAAAACGCAATAGCTTATATCTGTCGGGAAATCCATCGGGAAAATGATTTCCCGATGAATTTTCGACGTATTTTCGAAGGATCTGTCCGTCGGAAAATGGCAGTTTTCTTGTAGTGCGGATGTTATTTGGATATGGAGAAAGACTTATATTTTATCGTCTTTTAGACGAACTCAGTTTCTATTTCCATTTTTTGGACAAATTATGTTATTATGGTTCATTCGGAAATAGTCAGTTTAGTCTGCTCCATGATTCAAATGGCCTTGGTTTTGGTTCTTTGTCTAATCATAATGACCTTTATATGCTTGATTCGGTTCTCTCATTTAATGAAACCTTACATAAAAGTTCATGTGGCACAAAGTATAAATTATAGTAGGAGTTCCAATTACACACAAGTGATTAGGTTGGAATCGACACTCTGGATTAAGAGTTTAATCAGTGAGAAGTTTAAGGACTTGGATGTGTTCAAGAGTTCTAAGGTCGAAGTTAAAAATCAACTCAGCAAAAGGATTAACAGTCCTTACTATGGCTGTGAATATCACGGTAGATTAATGTATCAGGCAACAGCATCCATGATTTTCTTATCGCAACTTTCATACTCAGCAGAGTACCTATTAGAGCAGTGTCCTAAATCCTTTGTGAATCGTGGACTGGTGAAAAATCAGTATAAGGTATTTACTCATTTGGGATGGTCCAGTTAAAGCAAGGCCTATAAGCCAAGCAAAAGAAAATTGGACTTAATAAATGTTCACTATTATTTTATCGGTTACTCTAAAAAGATCCAGGGGCTACAAATCTTAGGATCCCACTACCAGATCAATATTTGAGATGAAAAATGCCTAATTATTTGAGGAAATTGAGTTTGTGGGGATATAAGGTTAAAGTTATTGTCCAAAGAGAAAATTATTTCTTTTCCTATGGTTGTTGCTTCTAATAGAGAGCAACATGATAATGTCATATATCTCCCTATACAACCTCAAGAGGAAGCTCCAAAAGAACAAACTCAACAACCTCAAAAGTATGTGCCATTAAGGAGATCCATTGAGAGTGGATAAATGTAACTCCGGATAGTTATACAATATTTCTCCAAGAGCATAAGGATGATATTGGAATGATGGAAGATGATTCGATCAACTTTTGTCAAGTCATGAACAGCTCTAACTCTCAAAATTAGATCGATGCCATGAATCTAGAGATGGAATCCATAAAGGACAATGATGTTTGGGACTTCATCCCATTGCCATAAGGTGTGAACCCATTGGTTTTAAATTGATATTTAGACCAAGAGGGATTGCAGAGGCAATGTGGGGACGTATATGGCTTGTCTTGTCGTTGAGGACTTTACATAAAAAGAAGGCATCAATTTCAAACAGCCTTTCTCTTCGATTTTCTCGGAAGACTCTTTTAGTTCATAATGGCAGTAGTAGCTCATTTTGATGCCGAGCTACATCAGATGGATGTAAGGTATTGTTTCTCAATGGTGACATTGACGAGACAATTTATATGGTGCAGTCAGAAAATTTTGTCGTTGCATACGCGAAGAAATTGATCTGCAAACTGAAAATATCCATATACGGGCTTGAGCAGACATTGTATGGTACTACAAATTCCATCAAATTATAGTCTCATTTGGTTTTGAGATGAAATCAGTTGATAAATGTATACACCATAAGTTCAGTGGGAGTAAATATATATATTTGATATGTCAGTGAGATATATTAATGGCATGCAATGAGATAGGCTTATTGCGCGAAACCAAGATATTTCTATCATAAAATTTCTAGATGGAAGATCTTGGGAATGCCTCTTTTGTATTAGAGATCCGTATTTGCTGAGAACGCTCTCGGGATATTCATGAATTATGCAAAATGGCAATATCGATAAGATGTTGATTAGATTCGGCATAAAGGATTGTAAGTCAGGTAATACCCTTGTTGTTCAGGCAAATAAAATTTAGTTTCAATCATTGCCCCAAAATGATAATCTAGTATAAAAAATGCAAAAGACCTATACATTTATTGTTGGGTGTCTGATGTATACTTAGGTATGTTTGCGTTCATATATTACGTACATTATTGGGATGTTAGACAAAAACATAAGTGATCCTGGCATGGATTAATGAAGGTAGCCAAATAGGTTATGCGGCATTTATAGAGAACAAAATATTTTTTATGCTCGGATGCAGCAGGTCAAATTAAATATAGATCATTCGGTAATCTGACATTTGGTATTCAGTTTTTTAGTTTTGTTGGATGTCGAGACAGTCACAGATTTACATATGGTTGTGTTTATCTGTTGGCTAAGGGAGTTGTCTCCTGAATGAGTGCTGAGCAGAGACTCATAGCCGTTGCAAGATTATTTCATAGCTTGCTATGAGGCATTCGGACTTGGATTATGACTCTAGAATTTTATCACTAGGCTACAAATTATTATTGAAATTGAAAGACCACTAAAGTTTATCAGTGACAATAAGTTTACAGTTATTCCAATGACAGCATGAACTTTTCTAAGTCTAAGTACATGACATTAGCGTCCTGGTTGTAAAATGCATATTTCGGAGTGATTGATTGTTGTAGGCAAATTGGTATAACTTTCACAATTGCGGATCCGCTTACTAAGGGCATACCATCTGTAGACACCTCATTTTAGCTCGAGAAGAAATGCTTGGAGATAGTCAAGCTCATTCAAGAGCTAAAACAAAGCAAATTTGGATTCATCACGAAGATCACTGAGTTAGCTTCGACTTGATGGGTCTTGGACCCCAAAATTCATCTTGGAGAGGCAGATACAATTTTTTGAAGGAAGATTGCCTGATCTATGAACAGTAATCGGACTTTGGCAGGCTTCATATGAGAAATCGTATCTATTTTTTGTAACATCCAATTTGAGGAAGGCTTATGGCGTTTGAACTATAACTCATGAAGAATCTGAGAGAAAATAGATCGAAATATTGAAAGGTCCAGAATCAGCCCAAGAAATTCGATCTCAGAGCCTAAGTGTGCAGGGCGGGCCCGTACCGGCCAGTTGGATTGAAAAATTAGTTTCTCACTAATCCAGAGGTTGTTTTGTGAGATTGTTTTTTTTCAAGGGTCAATAACGTGATAAATATTTGTCAAAAAATTCTAGAAGAGAAGGATAAAATTCGTGCTCAGTTGAGGAAAAGGAAAATCGGGCAAATTCAGAATTGATATGGATAGATAATATTCTAACTGTGAAGATTGAGAGAAGATATTGGTGCAATCTCATTGATACACGAATCAGAAGATATGGAACTGATTTTGAGCCTCAATATCCTCCTCCTTCCTGGATTTAACTCTCGAAAGAAGTGTATAAAAGGAAGAAGAGCTGAAGGTTAAAGGGACCGGAAAAAAAAAACAGAAAAAGGGTGGAGACTATTCTACGTCAGCTTCTACACGAAGAGATCCCCTGCATTATCCTTCTCTCCTAGCTGCTGCCACATTCGATCCGCATTGTTGAACCCTCGCTACACTTGCAAAGTCTTGCCGTCCAGATCGACTATTCATCGAGCCACCTCTATCTCTGGTGGTTCAGGTAACTCTCTTAGTTTCTCCCCTAGTTCTCAATCATTCTGGTTATTGAATGACTGTCCCCTTCGATTTCATATTGTCATGTTGCTACTATATTTCCAATTGTTGATGCTAAAATTTATCCTACCATTGTCGTTCCTCTCGAAGTCTCGTGATTGGTAATTCATTGATGCTTGTCATTGCCACATTAAAATCCGAACTATATTCGTTGGTGTCCATGATTATTCTATGTCGGATGTTTATAATAGGATGAATTATTTGGCATAAGAAAACGTGACTAGGCTGCTGATCTTAATATGGCTAGCACTGATGGCTTGATTTTCCACTTTATTTCTTTGGTCATTGGCCATTCATGGGTTCACGGTTCGTTAGCTCTGAGGTTGAGTGAGTCGGTTCTGGATTTTGATTTGATTAGCTCACTTTTATTTGGTAATATAGTGTTGGTATTATGAAAAACCATGGGTCGATATTTCTCGTAACTTCTCGTAACGTGGAAAGATTTGGTCTTAAACTTCAGTTGTCTAGCAGGTGGCTCTTAGATTGATTAAGGATCATAGTTTATTTCCCTCTTTGAAGCACTGGTCCTATTTCGTAGGTTAGGAGGAAAAATCAATAAATTTATTTTGTGTTTGACTTTGCATGCTGTGCATGAGTGGTTGATTAAGATTAATGTTCACGTGCTTGTGCCATTTTTTAATTTAGATGTGTGATTAGTGTGCTTGATTTGGTTCTCGTTCTGATTTTCCTCTAATCGATTGATAAGTCCTTTTTTCCCCTAGTTAGATAGGATAAGTAAAGTTGGGATTAAATAAAATAAGGTAAGTTTAGAAACATTGCTAGGGTACCGATTTAGGGCGTGTTGATGGGCTTGCGAGCCTTTCGAGCGTAATAGAACCCCCAGATCCAACTTTGGTTCGAGACTGATCAATAAAAGCCTACGTGGTTAGTATCATGCTCCGTTAGGTAAAAATAGGTTTCTAATCGGCCTTAGGATTAGTTCCTTAAACGATTAGTGGCGACTCCTTTCCTTTTTTTTAGCCATGATATCGCGAGCTCGATTTTTTTTTCGGGGTTGCGACACCATCCGTGATTTTTCATGAGCATATTACTCATATGGGTAATGTATCATGTGATGATACTACGGTTTAGTGAGAGTTTGTACCTTAATGCCATTTGGTTACAATAACGTGATGTGAATCATTTTCTGCAGAAATAAGATTTTCAATATACTTGTACTCTGAATTTTTAGTATAAGGTTTAAGTTTTCGATCTCCATAACATTTAAGAAGGACTAGTTGGGAATAGGCATGTTCAGATCACATAACATGTCATTTCCATGCTAAGCACCTACACTTGATCTATATCGTTGGATGTATCAATATATGTGATCATTGATGGTTCTAGTTGTGATATATGCGACGAAACAATGTTTTGGTCCTTTGTTGATGCATTTGATGGATGAGATTGTTGATAAGGATACCAAAAGGTAATTTCTAATTCTATGAAAGGAAATAATTAGAAATTAATAAAAACTCAGGCACAGATGTGAAATAGAGGGGTTATGGTCCCTGGGTCACACTGTGCAAATACGGCTCCTCGATATCTCATTAGTTAGTCAATTCAGAAAGAAATCCATAATCTCTCAGGAGGCTGGTGTTGACCTAGAAAACTAAACCCGAATTCCGATCACACAAAAGCCATTATGGATTCATGTACGCTTCCACTTTACATTTCTGCACAATCTTTTAGCGATATCAACACATATGATCTTTGGATTTATTTCGGTTCTAAATCCTTCAATCAATACTTCATTATCACTATATTGTTCTTCCAAAATATTTAAGATTCGCAAGAAGAGAATCCAAAATGTAGAAGTTGCAGAGAGAGAAGCCTAAAAGTATACCATCCTTTGTAGGGAGAATTGCAACGATAATCCTAAAAGTTTGTCATTTCTCCTAAGTCAGTCATATAAGTTTTAAAGTGGCATTTTCAGGTCCTAAATATTTTCTCCGTTACACACGTTAAGTCCAGTCCATCACTTGCCCTTGATATATTGCTGATGTATCACTAATGGCGTTAAAACATCCTTTTTTTACCGTTAATTTGTTTAACGTGGCGGTAATACGTCTGATTTGGCATTTTTCAACCTGATTTATTTGGGCAATCTCTTCTTATCCAGTTCAACTAGCAATGAACAATGGATTTTCGAGTTGGAACTGTAATATTTATTTTATTTTTAAATGAATTAGATCGATTTTAATCCAGCCGGGTAGTTGGGTCAAGACACGAGTTTGTCGTGTTAATTTTTCTAAATTTTAAAAATCACTCAAAATTTATTTAGGGTCTCATAAAATGTCTTTTTACATGGTTTGATGCCATGTCATATATTTAATATAAAAATGCGAACTCATGTGCCAAATCAAACAAACTAACGGTAAAATAAGAAGAATTAAAAACGTTAGTGTCACGACATTGGTAATCTAATGGCAAGTAACAAAACAAACTTTACATGTGTAACGGACCAAATATTTAGCATTGAAAAGACCACCTTAAAACTTAGAGGACTGAGTTAGAAGAAATGACAAACTTTTAGAACTGTCAATATAATTCTCCCATCCTTTGTATATAAACTCTAAATAGGCTAATTTCCTTTTTTTTGTTAATGATGTATATTTTTCTGGTAGAAATAGAAATATACAGGGAAAAAAGCCTAAAATATACGAAATTTCAATGAACAATTAAATTATATCACCAACTACAAAAATTGCTTGTAAAAACATAAATTTCACTTTCATTACCAGTACCTGTCACGTAGGCAACTTGGCTAATAACGAAGCTAACGTGATACCCGTGGGGATAGCATGGCGTGGAAGCCATTTTCTTTTGGGATAAAAGTCTAAAAAAACACAGACTTCCAAACGATAATCAAATTGTATAATCAACTATAAAAATTGCATACAATAATATTAGTACACTTTACAACTTGAACATAGTTAACAAAATGATCATCATTCTGACGAGTTCTCTAAAAAATGAATAGTGCATAAGTACAGCTGATAAAATGATCAGCATTTCAATTAGTTATTTATAAAATAAAAAGCCCATCATACAGTCGACAAAATGAAAATCAAATGATATTTACTCACAAAATAAACAGCTTATCTATTCGATCTTATCTAGAATTCTAATGTAGTAATCTATACACATCAAGCAAATCCCAAGATTATTTCACCACACAAGTAAAGAGAATAAAATCAACAGAACATAGTATCATCATATTGACCGTTTTTATCAATAAAAAGGAGTGCAACAATAGTGGCGATCCAGCCACCCCTAGCTGCGTATTGTTCGGGCTTTCATGTTCAATTGCGAAAATATCAGACGAACTGAACTACTAGTACTAACACTAACCCGTCAACATAGCACCACCAAATGTCTAGTATAGTCTAAGAAGTCAATATCCTCCAAGGCACAAGCTCAAGAGTCTCTTTTTGGAAATATTGCTCAGAGCGAGATTCAAACATGTGACCTCAACCTCACCAAACTACATGGGAGTGAGTTTAGACCATTAGGCTACCACCCTTGGTGGTACATCTTCATATTGACTTCCAATCATCAAGAGAATGGTAAAATAGCAACCTTAGATATAAATTGATTCAAGAAGAATGTAATCTAGTGGAAACTTAAAGGAACACAAAATACGATTTTATAAATATAACCGAAATTCAGGGAACATAAATATTGGGATCTTTGCACTTGGACGACTTATACTATAGCAGCGTGCTGCAACACCTAGAAAAAGATTCGCCTCAGAGATGATGTAACACAACATTATCCCTTCCTCACTCATTTCTTTTCATCTTGAACTATGTATATGAGTTCATATTGGATCTCGCACCCATTCCTTAAGTTGATAAATGATAAATGATAAATATGGGTCAAACATCAACAAATCTCCAGCTTAACTCATATTTGGAGAACTCGTGCTATAGTAAGTTAGGGCAAAATTGAAAACTTCACCTCCAATGGAACTTAAATTTGCTTATTAAGCTCCCAGTAGCCATGGCAAAGTCTTCAGTGAAACGGTCATACCACATAAGCAATGCTGACGTGGTATATCCGTCCAATTAGAATTCACCATTTA
>JAOYND010197750.1:0-15984 GCA_025802135.1 Lagerstroemia fauriei
TCTTTATATAGGCAAGAGCCTTCTTTGTCTTCTTGTGTGAGTTGGCATATCTTATCTTTGCCGACCCTTATCTTATCGTTGCTGACCCTTATCTTATCACTACCGACCCTTATCCTTATCATCTTATCATTGTCGACCTTTATCCTCATCATTTGGGACCCATAGACATGCCTAGGAAAGGCCAAGCCGAAATTCTCAAAAAGTCATTGCGGTGAATTTTGTCTATTCTGCGCAGTTTTCTTCGTTTTGTCATAACTTCTTCGTTTTAGCTCCAAATCATGCACTGCTTGATGCGTTGGATTCCTGACTTGATGACCTTTCCGTTGATATCCTATTTGGTATATTTTATTTTGAAGAAGACCTGCACAAAAATTCCGAAAACTTAGATGTTGGATATTTACCCTCTTTAAGAGCATAGATACATAAAATGTAACCTAACCCAACAAAATCTAAGTGGAATGCATGTTCAAGCTTAGTATCTAAGGTCTAAAAGTGTGTTTAAAAGATAACTTCTATGGTATTATCACCTCCCCACTCCAAAAATTGGTGAACCTTTGCTCCTCTATTTGGGCCTCCGCTCCGAAGTGGTCAGCTCTGTCCTTGTGCAGGAAGACAACAGAGCCCAGCAACCCATTTACTATGTTAGCAAAGTTCTCCTGCCAGCGGAGCAATGCTACTTGGCAATTGAACGGTTAGCTCTAGCCGTCATCGTTGCCGCTCGAAAGCTCCGGCCGTATTTCCATACACACACAATTCTAGTACTCACTAACCACCCTTTGAAGCAGGTCGCAGCATCTTCCCAAGTGCCTCGTGATAGACTCAACACACTCCTTCAAGTCCTCCTAATAAGTTACCTCAACTTCACGTAGGTACTCCAACGACCTGAGGCTTCAGACAGGTTGGTCAAATGGGCTATCGAACTTAGCGAGTTCGACATTCGATACCAGCCACGAAAGGCAATAAAGGCACAAGACTTCATCATCAAAAACACAGTGCCTCTAGAAGCGGGGCCCTCTAACACGGACGATGCACCCCCTCGCTGGCAACTGTTGACAGATAGTTCTTCTGCACATGGCACAGCTGGCGCCGGCTGTGTTATCCTGCCGCTGGGAGGAGATCCAATCACATACAATCTTGTACTCTCGTTCCCAACCACAAACAACCAGGCCGAATACGAAGCACTAATCACGGGCCTCCTCATTGCCAAAGGCACCGAAGCCAAATCTATTGATATGTACTGCGATTCACAGCTTGTTGTAAAATAGGTTATTGGTGAGTACGCCATGAACGAGGAACGCTTGAAGCTTTATGATGACAGGGTAAAGGAACTTCTCCGCGACCTTCAAGCTAACATCTAGTAAGTACCCCGAAGCGAAAACCGATATGCTGACATTCTCAGCAAGCACGCTACTGAACTGGTAGCGCACGGAGTGCACTACTTAGAGCAGCGACGAGTCTCAGAGGCATACGACCCACTCCCTGTCTTGGCACTAAACAATGGCCAGATCACATGGATGACGCCAATCCTGCAATACCTGGTTTCTGGTACTTTACTTGAAGATCCCATAGACACCAATCCTGCAATACCTGCACGGTACACTGTACTGGATGGAACTCTGTATCAACGGGGGGTCTCCATCCCTCTTCTCTACTGTGTCAATGATGCCGAGGCCTCCTATGTTCTATGGGAAATACATGAAAGAATTGCTAGAGCACATCAAGAAGCAAAGACCTTGGCCAAGAAGGTAATTCGTCAAGGATACTACTTGCCTACTATCCATTAGGATGCAATCGACCTAGTCCGCAAATGTCGCCCATGCCAGAAATTCGCTGCAAACCAGCGTTCGCTAGCCAGCTCTCTCATTGCGGTGAATACTCCCTGGCCTTTCTCCCACCGGGGAATCGACATTCTGGGTCCCTTCCCCATTGCCGTGGCTGGGAAGAAATTCATCTTTGTCGCTATCGACTGGTTCTCAAAATGGGTCGAAGTAGAGGCGGTGGCAACTATTACTGACCGTGTCGCCAAGAAGTTTGTTGAGCACTCCATCGTTTACCGCTTCGGTATCCCTCAGGTAATCATTATTGACAACGGTACCCAATTTACAGGGAAAGTTTTCAAAGAATTCTGTGATGCATCACATGTCAACCACCGCTTCATTTCTGTCGCTCACCCACAAACCAACGACCAGGTCGAAGCAGCTAACAAACTCCTGCTTCACTGTCTACGAACCAACATCGTTGCTTTCAGTGGCAGTTGGCTAGATGAGTTGCCTAATGTGTTGTGGTCCTTCCGTACCACACCTCGAGAAGCCACTGGCGAGACCCCTTACTCCTTGGTTTATGGGACAGAGGCGGTGCTACCAACATAAATTGGTCTCCCAACCATTCACAGTAGCATCGACCCCGCTGACAATGACGCAGCAAGAGCATCAGATCTAGACCTCCTCGAAGAGCGATGCTTACAAGCTTAGCACACCATGACAAACACTAAGTTGTCGCAGCTCGCTTCTATAACAGGCGAGTAAAAAAAAAACATTTCGTCATCGGGGACTACATCTTGCAACGCCATCAGTTCAAGGACCACGCCCACCATCACAAGCTGACAGCAAAATGGGAAGGGCCGTACAAGATCATCCCCACGCCCCATCCCCACGCCTACGTTTTGCAAGATTCGGATGGCAAAGTGCTGCCTAGGACCTTTAACGGCGACGTCCTCAAGAAGTTCTACTATTAGCGTCTGTTCACTTTTCTAGTTTTCCTCTATAACCGTCTGTGCTCAGTCCTTGTTCTACACTCTTGTTTGTCGCCACTGACTTATGCTATTGCATCTATGCTACCTATCGTGTTAAGGCTTATGGGATGATGTCTAATATGATTCTCTCCACCGGAAGCATTCTTACATTAACACTTCGTGAAGATCTGACCCTAGCTTGGTGGCGGCAACCCTCACTATGTTGAGACGTATCTCCACAGGCATTTCCATGGCGATATACCTCAGTTTTCAAGCGTTTCATATTCGTCCGCTTGGTGGTGGCATTCCGCATATCTTTACAAGCGACGTATCCCCACCTAGCGAACCCCCCGACGGCGGTAACCCTCCCGATTAGAGACGTATCCCCGCAGGGTTATGCACATATACGGACGCTCCCATAACCATTGCCTCTTTCGCACGACACACAATTTCTCAGTCTTCTTCTACCTTACTCTCTTGGTTCTTTCCCTCCATTCAGACCTGCGAGGGTGGGGGGCCTACTATTACATACAAAGCAAAGTAAAAACAAAACGGCACAAGCAAAGGCTACGCTATAAGATAAACGGAGAAGGAGCATTTTGAAATTCATCTGGCTAGACAGTACGGCCGTTCACCACAGTAAAGATTATTCCACCATCCAGCAAAGGTCTCATACAAATCCACTTCACATAAAAACTAAACATCCACAGTTAAACAGCACGATAGCACAGTCAACAAAAACATAACCTAAAGAAAAACACTAACCAGGAGCTCACACGGTATGACAGTGAGACGATCAAGATGACACTATTTCTTCGTTACAACTTGGGAGTTCGCCTCTTCAACATCCGGTTCTATGACAACATCACCACGAGGAGAAGAAGGGACCAAAGCATCGGCAGGAGTCATCGCTGACTCCACAGCATCGCAGAGCCGCAGCAGCTCCAGACATTCAAGCTTCTCCACAGGGAAACCGGGAGACAACCTAATGTGAGACTCGAAGGGGTGGCCCGATTCTCATGGCATAGAATGAAAGGGAAAAAGGATTTGGTTTGAAACCAAGCGGGTGCAAATAGCCAACCAACGAAAGGGAACGTGACTTGCTACTTAGACCACTCACCTAACCACGAACACGGAGACCAATCCACACAAAGACTCACCTGAGTCAAGGCACGAATTGGGGGCTTTGGGAAACTTGGATCACCAAACTACACGTTAGTTCGACAAAAGCAAGATTTCACAAGAGCAAAAGAGAGATTTACCTCACAAAGATGAACAGAAGTTCAATTAGATATTCTATTGAAAAAAAACTGATCTGTCCATACATGAGTAGAGAATGCCATATATAGCCAATTGGCAATATATTTCCTTCCAAATATATTGCTAGTAATCAGCCAAAATAATATTCTTCCTATATCTAAATATGAAAACTCAAAATCATAGAAAAATAAGGTAATCTGCCAATATATTCTTCCTTTATTTGTGGCTGCCTCATTTTGGACGAATTTTCTGACTTGTAGGCTAAATATTCCTCCCCAATTGAGTGTCATGGGTTTGGGCTGCATCGTGGGCTTACTCCTCTGATTGGGCCTGAGTTCGGGCTTCAACAATTAAGATTAAGGCCTCTTCAATCTTGTTAACTTGAACTTTAATTTCTTGGGCTATCAACCCATTAGTTAGAGCTCCAATAACATCTTACAATTTCTTCAGTCTCCCTCTTGTCATTGGATCTCCTCCACCCAAGATCAAGTCCTTCTCTATATGGGTAGAATCTTGTGTCACAATCTTGTCCGCATCACAACTTCAGAACCTTAGTTCGAACCTTGAGGAGCATGGCTATCATCGCCTCTTGATTCTGAGTGGCAAGATGTTGCTAGAACTCTACCAAGGACTTGAAGTCGACCACAGCCTTCGCCTTCACTTCTGAAAGAGCAGCCTCAACTTCTTGCTCCTTCTTGCGAAGGTTCCTTGTAGCCTGGGCAAATGCCTCATTCAGTTGACTCTCAGCTTCGGCCCTTACTTTCTCCGGTTCACCCTCTCCAGCTACTAGGCGGACCTTCAAGTCCTTAACTTCCATCCTTTCAAATTGTAGCTGCAAGCCCAAGACCCAGCCTTCTTCGGCACACGATCCCCATCTCTGTTGCCAAGAATCTTCTCTCTTGTTAGCCTCCAGTAGTTGGGCTTTCAAGGCTGCAACCTCTTCGCCCTCGGAGCCCCACGCTTTAATTATTTCACAAAAAAGCAAAAATTCCTGAAATGGAAAACAACGGAGACAATCAGCAAACCGACCACCAAACATTTAATTACCCAAGTCATCAGAGTTCCTCAACCCTTACCGAAGCAAGATTTCAAAGGCACGCATCAGCATGCGCCTGGCATGGCCCTCCATCGAAGCATCTAGCCGACAGGGTTGCCACCAGCTCCATAAGTTTCCCCACAACAGCAGGATCAGTGAAACCATGTGCCACGAACTTGGCAACACTCCCTATAATATCCAAAGCCTCATCAACGTGTTCATTCACTTTCTCAGGCCCCGTCTTGGAGCTTGCTACCTGGCCAGTAAAATCTAAAGGTTCTTTCCCCTTTTTACTACCTCCTTTCTTCCTACAAAGAGCCTCCAAAAAGCTATTGTGCGTTCCTTCGCTGTCCGAAAGCTCCACCTCCACAGGATCAAGGGTCAGTTGGGATTGTACCTGTGATTATAACCTCTGAGATCTCCTCAACGACGATCCCGAAGATGTGGGAAGAGACGTCGCCTTTTTCCTCTTTCCTGACAGCGATTCCTTCGGATCCTCGTCTTTCTTGGACGATAATTTCTAGGACCATGGCCGACTATCTCACATGAAGAAGAAGGCCCTTTTCCATTTAGAGTTTGAAGTCATCTTCCCCCTCACTAAGACACCCTGAAGCATAGGAGAACAAGGGGTAAAGTATCAGAACCCAACCTCATCTTCCAAGATCAACCTATAGAAGTATTGAAAAACCCTAGGCGAGAACGCCAATCTCTTCTCCTTACACCAGATCAATAAAGCGAACCAGGCACACCATGAGTTAGACGAAAGTTGCGTTGGGGCTATGCCCAGGTCTTCACAAAGATCTATCACCTTAGCTGGCAACGGCCATCTTAACTCGGCAACCAATTGGTAAGGAAAAACTACAATTTCTCTAGCAAGGGGGGCAAAAGGGGATTCGGCTAACGAAGGAAGCCTAGGGTGAAACCCGTCTCCCAGTTCGCTAGTTCCAGAGATTGAAGAAATTTCGCACGACTTAATTTGTTACCCAAATATGATGGAGGCATAGGAGGCTTACCCGCAGATCCTTTGGATTTTTTCGCAGCCATGTCATTGATTTGACGAACAAGACACAAATGCTCGAGAATTGGAAAAGGAGCGATGCTACTACTCAGAGAAACCAGTCTTGGCAAGAAAACCTAAACGCGCTGATGGAACACAGATGGGACTGTGGCCACTATATTTATGGCTTATGAAACTCGAAGGAGGCGATGCCTGGGAAAGCAGCAGTTTCCCGCTCGACTGAGAAGACGAAAGTCCATGTCCTAGAGAAGGAGGGTTGAGGTGGCATCCGCAAATTACGACAAAGAAATTATTACCCCCATTCACCGCCCGTTGGTGCCAAAGGGGCAGGGGGCAAGTGTAAGGTTGTGGGCCATCGGCCCAAAGCCCTGGGCCTGAATAAGTGTAGCCTAGGGCCACGAAAGCCAAGTGATGCGAGCTGAGGGCCCACAAGCCTATCTCCAGCCAGGCGGGAGACGTTGGGGAAAATTCAAAAATGGCAATTAGAAGCCGAGAAAAGGGGGCAGTTACAACAGGCGAGATGGACATGCGGTAGAAGACGGAAGGCAACCTCCGAGGGAGACCCCATTCCAGATTTCCGCAACACATACTTTTAATATGCCTATGTTAGATTTAAAAGGCTACATTACTCATCTTATAACATCAATTGGATCTAAATACTCTTTTACATGTCATTTGCTTAGATTGTGCTAAAACACATCTTGATACTATCGCACCCTGAAGTCGAGAATTCTCGTAGGCTATTTTGACGTTATGGTCATGAATAAATATATAAAAAGGGAGTCGCCACTAATCATTTAAGAAACTAGTCCTAAGGTCGATCAGAAACCTATTATTTACCTAAGGGAGCATGACACTAACTACCTAAGATTTTATTAGTCGGTCTCGAACCAAAGTTTGGATCCGGAGGTTCTGTTACGTTCGAAAGACTCACAAGCCAGTCGACACGCCCTAAATCGGTACCCTATATTTCTATCTAAACTTTCCTTATTTTATTGAGTCCAATTTTTGCCCTAATCGAGGTATGGATCAATGGATTAACACATAATCAAATAATAAAGATCACAACCCTATCTATGTACAACAAATAAGCATTAATTAATTTAAGAAGATGCAATTTATTCAAACTTGGGGGGAATGATGTGGAGACTGAGTTAAATCGCTCAGGGACTCGATAAAATTTGAAGAAAACATAGATCCACTTTGAAGGCTTAAAGACATTTCCAAGGCTATCTGGAAAAATCCCAAGTTGGGCTACTGGTTTCATAAAATTCAAAAGTGGGGGCAATTTATAAAATTCATAAACTGGAGGACTCATTCGAAAAATTCACAAAGTAAAGCACTAGTTCACAAGACTCAAAACAAAGAGGATTGGTTGGCAAATCTCACGAAGTCGATGAATTAATTTGCAAATTCCACAAATTGAGGACCAGTTTGTAAAATTCATACCTTGAAAACCCTATTTACAAAATCCATGAAAAATGATCTTGAAATAATTCGTATAAAAAAATGGAGAGTTTGTAAAAATCAAATTTCAGAGACCCGACTCACCATCTCGATTTTTACGGCTCGATTTCCAATCAAACCATGACAACCACATAATCACGTGCCCCTTGCATGGGAGAGCATACACATGACCAATAGCAACAAGTTATAAAGGTCAATCAAGGAGGCTTTCATGCATCAAACCAAAACCTCAACAACTCAAAGATCGGAGTGGCAAGACGCTATTATTATCAGACAACCGACAAATTTTCGCTACAAGGCATCACGAGCAAACCACAACCACGTCAAAATATAAAGAGCTGCAGAGGAGAAAAAAATACAGGTAATGGTTTCAAGTATCAATGGGCTGTTTTATCTTTTTATGGCTCGAGCATGGACGCCATCATCGACAAACGGAAGTAGCTAGAGGTTCGAAAAACGTACCTGACCGAGGATAGAATCAGCGAACGCTCGTCACTCATCACGGGACAGAAACTAAAATGGGGATCGAAGTGACTGGTCCCTGGACCAACTTGCCGGCTAGTGGAGACGCGGGAGGGAGGTGCTGGGGCTAGTCTTTGTTACCCATGGCCTGACCGGGTCGCGGCTCGCTAGAGGGATGATGACGACTCAGTGAAGGATGAGAGCTGCAATAGCTTGGGAGCATCCGGTCGCCATTACAGAGACTTGAGCTGGTTGCGACTTGGGGATGCTCAGGACAGCTCGAAGGAGCACGGGACTGCTCGGGGAAGCTCAAGAGTGGGGTGGATTCGATGGTCTTCAAATTGGGAAGCCTCGAGCATGACGAGCATAGCGCAAGTAGGGGAAAGAGGTTCAAAGCTGGGGTTGAGGTGAGTCGTGAAGCTCAGGACGGTCGTCGAAGGTGGACTGATGAGACCCGGGCTGGGATAGACTCGAGGGATAGAGAATGGCTAGGCTCTGACTTGGGTGGTGTTGTATGGTGGCGCTTGAGTTCGGGAGTGCTTGCTCGGGGAGAGGTGGAAAAGTCTCGGCCAGGAAACTCGGGTTCAAGAAGTGGATGGCGCGGTGAGGTTCATCGGGGCTGTGGTTCGGGTGGAGTAGCTCAGTGCTAGGGGTCGGTGTGGTTCGACGTCTGGATTGCTCGGAAGATGGAAGATGGGAGACGTAGATGGCTCCCGGTTGGTGTGGTTCAGGGGTTCAGTTGATCAATAGGACTCCAGGCTGCTACTCTGGGCTCCCCCTTGGCTTCGGCAAGCTTCCCCCTTCTTGAAGACAAGCTCTGCTCTTTTATGGGTCCTCCGGCTGGGAAGACAGACAGGATCCAGATATGTTGAAAAGAAAAGTAAGAAATAGACAAACGATAATAAGAAGACTGACAGGAAAGGACGGGGATAAAGCTGACGGTGAAGCAAAGCAAAGATTAACATGAAAAGGGAAAGGCGTGGCAGGGTCAACAGGCGAGCAGGGAAGGACGGCTGACAGAACGTGGGACTGGAGCAAGACAGAGGTTAATGTAGAAAGGAAAGACGTGGTGGAGTGGAGGAGGAATACATACAGTCATAGTTTTTAAAATCGGATCGGACCGGGAACCGGTCAAGGTACCGGTTCCAGGTTCAACCGGGGGTTCAATGGGTTGAACCGGATTTATTAAAAAAATAATCAAAAATATAAAATATATGTAATAATCTAAAATGCACAAGACATTAATAATTTAATATAGTCACAATTTCAATATAATTATTATAATAATCTAAATCCAACATAAACATAAATTAAATCTCAAAAGAAAAAAATTACAATTGTAGCAGAGTTGAACCGGCCGGTTTTTTACCGGTTCAACCCGGTTAGACCCGGTTCAACCCGGTTCAACTCTGATTCTTGCCGGTTCAATGTGCAAATTGGGTCAACTAGGAAACCGGACCGGGCCAGCCTCTGGTTCCCGGTTCAACCGGTTGGACCGGCCGGTCCGGTCCGGTTTTTAAAACTATGCATACAGTGTCCTTCCTTGATTTTCTTTTTTTCTCTTTAATTTTTTTGTTTTCCTTTTTTATAAAAATTGTACAAAGTGAAATGAAAATAAAAATAAAATGAAGATAAAATAAAAATAATAAACAAGAAATAGAAAATATGATTTGTAGGCCAAACTTCAGAGTCTACAGATACTACAACATGTTTTATTTTGAATTAGGTTTAGAATTTTGCAAAAATTATATAAAATACATAAAGGCCTACAACATATTTGGGTTGGGCCATGAAATCTGATTTAATAACTTGAATTTAAGCTCAAAATAAGACCCATTTTTAGCCGAACTCCTTCATGGACGAATTTTCAAGGTAGATAATGATATATTTTTAAGAAATATCATAAAGTATTAGCTAAAAATAAACAAAAGTTATAATAAAGGTATAGTAACACTTGTTTCTCAACTCAACCAAATATGTCTCCTCCTTTCAAAGACAAATATAACTCATTCAGCTCACCATTTCAGCCATGGTGCAAGAACAATATAAATAGAGAGGCTGGATATTGAGAGAAAGTCTTCAGTGGAGCGATTATACTGCATAGACGATGCCGATGTGGTATATCCGTCCAATCGGGACTTGACATATAATCAATAATTATATAGTTATGGTTATTAAATCCTAAGAAATCTTTAAAAAAATATAAAAGACCTTAAATAAATGGTGAACCCTAAATGGAAATAATATATAAATGGTTAAAATTATTTAAAAAGTCTAATAAATGGTGAACCCTAATTGGACAAATATATAAATGGTGAATTTTAATTGGATGGATATACCACGTCAGCATCACCTACGTGGTATGACCGCTCCACTGAAGACTTTCTCGGAGATTGAAGAAGAGATTTGAAAACTTTACTTAGGTAAGTTGGTTTTCTATAGTTTAGACATCAATATTCATTAATTTTGATGTTGGCTAAGCCTAAGGCTAGAATTAGTGTATAAAAGTTAGTAAAGAAGTTTAGTTTGCTGAAATGATATTGAAGTATTTTCATGGTTCAAGGTTTAATAATGTTATGAAAATGTAATTGAACTTGCTTTTATCATCATTAGCTTGGTGTGGTGGATATTTTGATCTGTGTGGTTGAATTAAAAGATCATTGATGTTTATTAATATGCCTCATTTAAGTTGCTGTGATTAGAGTTTAATGAGTATAAGTAAGTTCTATTAAGCATGATTAACATGATATTACATGCTTTATTGTTGTGCTAAGGGTTTAATAAGTGTAATTGGATATCACCACGCTTGATTAGTAATATTTGATTATTACATTGAATGATTTTATGTATTTGCTTAGGTGGTCCTAAACTATATTAGCATGATAATACAAGTTTAATTATTTGTTAGGAGTATAATTAAGCATGATAATTAAGCTTGCTTAAGATGATGATCCATCTTGCATTGCTATGTGAATGAGACATAATGTTGACATTTGTATGATTCCCATAAAAGTTGGATATGTTCAATTGATATGAATATGTAACAGGATATGCCAGAAGTGTCTAAGTAGTTAAAGCATGCATATGCATATCCCACAAGGGATAAATAGTGATACGAATGTTCCCCGTCAGGGATGCCCCGGAAGGGATGAATGACCACTAATAAGCTGATACATATTATTATGATACGATATATTCCTCGTCAGAGATGCCCCGAAAGGGATGAATGAGCCATTGATTAGCTGCCAATATTATACGATTACTCGGAAGGATTTTTGTAGTTCCTCTTTGCATTTTCCTTGTTGCTGAGCTTTCCTTCGTCAGTTGAGGATCCCCTGCTTCCTCTGATTTTATTTTTATCGTTGCTGAACTTTCTTTTGCGAGTAGAACTATGTGAAATTCTCGGACATATGAACTAGAGTGAATTTTTCATCTTCTTCCTATTGATTCATCTTCCGTTTCCTCATCTATGTTGCTTCCATGTTGACAAAATGCATGCAACGGAAGAATCGTCCAACAGAGGAAGAGCACTACTTGAAAGCTTGTTTGGGAGAAAAGGGGATGTTAAGTTGATTAAATTGTCTCTTGATGAGTCGCTTACTATTTTAATTCCACCTACATAAAAGATGCATCGTGCGCAAATATACTAATGCTAGGCAAAATTGCATCAAATGGTACAGAAAGTTTTGGAGAGGTTTCAAATTGGCATAAAATTAAAATTTTATTTCTAACTAATACAAAATATATTTTACAACAGCTCTCACATGGTATATTCCGTCAAGTTTAACAGTTAGTTTTTCCTAATGTGGCGACCCATTTAATATTATTAAATAAAATAAAATAAAAATTTTTAAATATATAAAGAAATACTTTTAAAATTTGAAAAAACTAGAAAAAGTTTTAAATTTTTGGAAAAACACATAAAATTTTAAGAACTTGTAAAAATTATAAAATATTTAGAAAAATTATATATAAATTTAATAAAATATTTACAATGTTAAATATTTATAAAAAAGAAAAAAGTTAAAAAATTTCAATTTTTCTATAAATGGAAATTTTTTTTCATAAACAAGTGCATTAGTGACAGATACCAATCAAGTATCAATATGACTTAATATGTGAATATATATTATAAAGTATTTTATTTATATATTTTAAATTTTTATAATTTTTTTCATTTCAAAATATTAAATGGGATGTCATGTTAGTAAATATGCATGCATGGCATTCACTCAACTGCCACATAAGTAAAAGCTAATGAAATTAATTCATACTTGACGGAATGTATCATGTAAGAACAATTTTAAAGTATTTTGTACCTGTTAGAAACAAAATTTTCTTTTTGTATCAATTTGAAACCTCTCCCAAATTTTTTGTACCATTGGTGTAATTTTCCCTAATGCTATCGACATAAAAGATAGTACATTGAGCATAAAGACGACAAATTTTATTGAATTATGGTTCATCAAAATTTTATTGAAAGAAAGTATAAAAAATTATGAAAAAGTCAATATTTAGATAAATGTCAATCTAAATTGTCCAGGTATGAAATCTAAGAAGGAAGACTAAGAGAGAATTGTTATGGTTGTTGTGCTCATAGATAAAATAATATAAAGGAGTAGAGATAAAATTGAGAAAATGAGATTTTGGTCTTGATGAGAATTAAAGAGTTTATGGCCACAAGACAAAAAGGGGTGAGAGATGGCTTAAAGAATATAAAAATTTTGGGAGATTTAAACTTTGATAATGTACGGATTTGTACAAGGCGGAGAAGACATATGACAATCCATCTAATTGTATTATTAAAAAAAAAGATAAGAAGAATCATAGTTAAGAAGGAAAAGTGGGGAAAAAAATAGAATACTAACGATGTCGAGCACACTCGATTAAGGGTGGACGTGCAGGAAAAGAATGTACACAGCGAAAGTGGGAAAAAAATAGAATACTAACGATGTCGAGCACGCTCGATTAAGGGTGGACATGCAGGAGGAGAATGTACACAGCGAACTGTCAAACTAATTCTTTGATTTGACATTGGTACTAGATAAAATTTAAACAGTAAAAGTTTGAGGAAAATTCTCACACCAAAATGTAGATAATTCTTTTATTTATATGATGATCATACATTGAATGTAGAAGATATTCTCTACCTAAAATATAAAATCTCACATATAATAAATATAATTCAATATTTTCTAAAATCTCACAAATCTCATCAAATTATCTTCATATTATATATTCTCTCTAATAACAACTACACTAGCTACCTTCTAATTGGAGTAAGTGTGGATTTCTCTCAAATCTCTCTAATCCTACTAATTCCCTCAGACGCTTTTAGTATGTTTGATGGGCAGAACGCAACAGAATTGGAACCATCATTCCAGCTACTATTCCTTTTCCTTAGTTTGGCCATTGAAAAAATCGACGGAATCATGATTCTGCCGGAATTACCGTACAACCAGTTTTTCCCAATCCATTCCGTCCAGCCTCCATCGGATGGGCATTCATTGACCTAATATTTATATGGAAATAATTTGTTACCGAATATATCCTTCATTTTCTTTAAAATTACAAAATTAACTAAAATCTGAAACTCTCAAACCATCACACCAAACCATCAGCTTATATTTTTAAATTGATAATTTTAAGTATTTTAACCTTTTTTCTTTTTATTTTTTGAAAATTTTCTTGATTTTTATTATTGAGGTGTCTCATCCTATTATAAAATATATCGAGGTTTTAAGTAAATAACTAATAACAGTATAATTGATAAAATAAATGTATATATTCGATTAGGATAGTTACATTGGCGGTACAAAACCTTTTTGAAATATTTCATGTTTGTACAAAATTTTTTTGGTAGCATTTCGGTACAAAACCTTTCAAAAGTGTCACTTTGGTACACTCCGTCAATTTCATACTAACGACATTAAATTTCACTGACATGGCGATTTGATGTGGATGCCAAGTGTGCTGATTTGGCTTATCCACAAAATATTTTAAATGAAATAAAATAAAAAAAGAATAAAAATTTAAAAAAACTTTGGAAAACTTAGAAAAATAGTAAATATTTAGGAAAAATATTAATAAAAATTTTGAAAATCTAGAAATTGCAAAAAAGTTTTAAAAATATATAAAAATAATAATTAAATTCTTTATTTTTAAAAAATTAGGAAAATAGTAAAAATTCAAGAAAAATATTAATAAAAAGTTTAAAAATTGTAAAAAAGTTTTTAATATATATTATAATATAAATATTTAAAATTCAAAAAAAGTTACATTTTTAAAAAAATAGAAAAATAGTAAAAATTTAGGAAAAATTTTAATAAAAATTTAAAAAATCTGAAACTTTTTAAAATATATATAAAGAATAAAAATTCATTTTTTCAAAAAAATAGTAAAAATTAGGAGAAATATTAATACAAATTTCAAAAATCTAAAAACTGTAAAAAAAAGTTTTAAAAAAATATATACAAATATTAAAATTTCAAAAAAGTTGGATTTTTTAAAAAAAGTAAAATTTTAGGAAAAATAGTAATAAAAATTTTAAAAATTTAAAATTGTAAAAAAAAAGTTTTAAGAACATATAGAAAAATATGAAAAATTCAAAAAAAGTTAAGCAGTAAACAGTAGTAGTCACCATTCCATTCCCGTTTCCATTCCATTCCGCTAAGGTCACTCTACTTCTTTCTATTTAATTCCATCCTACCAAACATAACAAAAGGTGAATTGGAAGTCCAACATATTTCCTCCCACCAATGGACTGATGAACATTTTGAATTCAAATGTCGAACCAAAATTTGATTCAGTTTCAATTAGGCCTAGCTCTAGCCACTTTTATCACTATATCTTCCATTGCATGGAATATATTTATTAGTTAATCAATTTTTAATCATTAATCTATTCAAAACAATTTCATATCCTTGCTTACCAAAAAAAATAAACTAAACTAGACATTTGGGCAGCCATTTATTATCATTCTTATTTTTCCATTTGATATGAGAAATTATTTGCCTATATTAGATAATTAATTCAAATGTGTCATCTCAAAATTCATAATTTTTGTTAGATGTAGCAATTTACAAAAGAAACAAGCATTAATTATAATGATAAGTACGTATATGGTTTTTTTAATGAATTTAATTGATTCACAATTCAAAAGACACCTAATATTGAGCAGACAAATATCAAGAAAATGACTATTACCACAGAGAAAATATAATATGTAACGGGTTTATCATCATGTAGTAGTACTCGGGTAATGTAATAAATTAAAAAATTTAGTTATTTTTAGGATCTTATAAAAAACTTTAAGGCATGTTTTCTTTAGGGTATGTTTGGTTCCATGTAATCTATTGATTTTCCAGGGAAAATCAAAGGATTACCATTCACATTACCATGTTTGGCTGCAATCCTCCTCATATGCCGGGCCAGAGAAATTTTTCCGGGCCACGGTACAAACCCGGTAAAGGAATTGCCTTTCAAATGGGTGGGAATCCAACTTTCCCGTGTGACGGTGGCCCCACTACTAATTCTCCACCAGTTTTTACTGATTTGCCCTCAATTTTGTTTCACTTTCATTTAACAAAGAAGGGTAACATTGTAAAAATGTATTTATTTTCTATCACATCAATTATTATAATATTATATTTTTAATCACTTTCCCACCCATCTAAAATACTTACCAAACACAACAATTTTATATTATAACATACTTTCCATGTAAAATAAAAAGGAAAATTGCATTATTGGTACATAACTTTTGGTGAATGTAACGTTTTGGTACAAAACCTTTTTTTTGTAATTCCATGCTACAAAACGTTTTCAAAATGTAACGTTTTAATACAAATCGTAAATTTTTTCCTAACACAGTAAATTTACTAACGTGGCATTGTGACGTGATAGTAATTATGATAATTGTGTTGATATGGTATAAAATAAGTTTAAAGTAATAAAATAAAATAATAACCACATGTCCTTTCTACCGACACAAAAAAATAAATTCTCGGC
>JAOYND010197842.1:0-15983 GCA_025802135.1 Lagerstroemia fauriei
CAGTAAAAAAAGAAAGGGGAATCTTGTTCAAAACAATTGTTCATGGGAAAAGATAGCATTTCACTATGCAAAAAAAATTATAAATTTTGAAAAAGAAAACTTGATATAATTGATATTGCTATTATTCTATAACCTAGATGTACTGAGTTCAATCTCATCAGTGAGACTTTCAGTGCCTATTTTATCCGCTCTTCCTTCTACCTCTTCTAAATTTATGTGCTTCCTTTTGTACACTGAAAAAATTACGTGCAATACACAGGTATTGCATAATATATCATGACTAATATCATATACATTGACAAAATGAAATCGTATAATTACAGCAAAACTCTTACATGTTTGTTATTTTTTACAGTTCAGTATTGTTTGTCTGTAAATAGCTAATTCCGATCCGTATATAATATAAGCTCCGTTACATATTATATTTTAGTTTGAATAGTCAGTAAAACATTTAAACAATTGAACGTCTGCACAGTCCATACATATATCTCAATAGCACTAGTTATGAGATTAAATCTCTTTATTATGATAGCTGATTTGCTAAAACTAAAGATTAAACTGATACAGTAGCTAATGTATTCATTCTTAACAATTTTTCACATTATTATTATTATCCAGTTGCTGCATGGTGACTGTAGAGTGGGGTGAGAGTCTTCTATGTAACGGGTATATCACATGACAGTATTTACATGGTATCACAAATCAATAAACAACATCCATTTTAAGATTTTCTTTTATAAAATCTTAAAGATAAAAAATTAAAAAAAATTATTAGTTTTTGATACTATATAAATTGGATAATGACACAGGGAGTCCTATAAGTTTGTCGATTCTTGCAAGTGAGTCCTAAATATTTCAAAGTGCTAAATCAAGTCCTATATGTTGTACGCGTTACAATATCGAGTCCTTTCCGTGATGTGGCACTGACGTGACACTGATACACTCAGCTTAAAGTGACGAAAAGGACTCAATGTTGTAACGCAGACAACATATAAGACTTGATTTAACATTTTGAAATATTTAGGACTCACTTACAAGAATCGACAAATATATAGGACTTCTGGTGTCATTATCTCCAATATAAATATTATCACATCATATATCCGTTACAAGTAACATTTCTCCTTAAATTTTGTCATGTTAAAATAATAAAAAAAGGCCAAAAATGTACTTTCGAAAGAAGGTTGTTAATGAAGTGCCGTGCAGGTCAATGGCATATCGATGTGATTAGTTTTAATCTAAGCAATTTTTTATTCATGAAGTAAAATCGGATTAGTTTATTATTTATCATATTGTACGTATTTTATTAACTGTAATGAAATCAACAGCTTATGACAGTGATTTTAGAATTATGATGAAATCATGTAAATGTGACATAAAACTATGCGAGCCACATTATGTCAATGTATGTATGTATTGCCATAAAACAAAAAACTGGCTCAATCGTTTTCAATTATCATAGAAAAGACAAAAACAATGATACTATTTTTTATTATTGATATTCTTCATAGAAGGAACACGATAGTTTTCGATAAATATAAATGATGCGATTCACGTGACCGTCAGGGATAGTTTGGTCAGGTATTATTAGATTATCGATAATATTAAAATTATAAATAAAATTTAAATTATGATAAAATTTTCTAGAGTAATCGATCTGAATATGATATTATAATATTTAAAATAATATAAAATTAGTTGTAAATTTTGGTATGTAGTAAAATGGACGTAAAGTTTTAAAATTAGAATACTAAGTATTTTGAATGTAAAGATTTTACCAACTATACTGTAAATTTTTAACGATGTTAATATCATATTAATGTGAATTTCATAAACAAACGTTGTAATATATGATGTAAATTACAACGTAATACTAGATTATCAAACAAACGGGGCCTTAGGATTAAAAAACGGTAAAAGAGAAGAGGGACATCGGATAATCCGTGAAATTCTTAGGTGAGTGAGTTCATGGATGGAGTGATGAATTTAATTAATAAATATTTGAAACGTAAGCACATATTTCAAATCATATTTAAAAAATGAATATTGTTGATGAATATAAAAAGGTGATGTGACATTTAATGATAACTTTTTAAATATTCATTGATGGAGTTCACGGATGACGTGGGGAGTTGAGCTCGTATAAAAATCACTGGGACAATCCCGAGAAAAAAATAATAATCGGGCAAATGGCCCAGAAATACACAAAATTTACCCATTTTACCAATTTCATGAACTTTTACTTTTGATCTCCAAGGGCATGAACTTTTAATTTTTTACGATGTCTACCATATTGTCAAATTTCAGTTAATATTGTTGACGGAAGTTACAAACGGCCGTTAAAATTGGTGAATTAAAAAATTTGCCCCTCTCGAAACTGAAGATATATGACCATTTAATACACGAATTTTTCGTGATTTCCCAATTCTACCATAAACTTTGTGTGATTTCTCAATTCTAACACGAATTTTCACATTTGTTTAGGATGATTAGGAATTAATAAATTTACCCCCGTGTGAACGTTTATTTATTCATTACCCTCAAGTGAAATATCTTACGTGCTCTTATGAATGTGTAAATAAAAATTGAAAAACTTGAATAATCAATCCCAACTTTAGTAAAAAAAAAAAAGCATGACTATTGGAGCCTATATAAATTTGGGTGATTTTTAAGGCATTGAAAAAGTTGATCAATAAACTCAGACGTTGACCCAAAAAACTAGTAGAGCTTGATATCAATCATGATTATGTAAAAAATATGATATTACATGTAATTTTTTATCTTATATTGGATTTTGATAACAAGATATATATTTTTACATAATTTCGGTCGGTCTTAGACTCCATTGGATTTTTCTGAATCGAGACATAAATTTCTCGAGTAAGTTTTTTAACTTCTTAAAAAGCATTCGAAATTTATATAGGGCTAAAAAATTCGATTTTTCAAGGCGAGTTGGGTCTTTTGTTGGATTTTCGATTTTTCATTTGCAAATTAGAAAGAGTGTCAAATTGAAACACTGATTTTGAAATCATAATGCATAGAACAAATTGATTCGTAAAATCTTATTGTTGTCACCAAAATTTCCTATTTCTACCAATCCTTGAAGCAACTCTTTAAACTTGCCTTTAAGGAACTTTTTTATAAATTCCGATTGCATTAAGAATTATTATACCATAGTATGATGAAGGAATATCATTCGCAATTGAGGGTCAAATTTGTCAATTTCTAACTATTGTAATCAAAAGTGAAAGTTTGTAGTAAAATTTGGAAATCACGCAAAGTTCGTCTAGTAAATGGTTATATGTCTTCAGTTTCGAAAAGGCTGCAATTTTCATTTCACTGTTAATAAACGACCGTTAGTGCTTCCATTAACGATGGTAACAGAAAAAAGACGATATGGTAGACGTGGTAAAAAAGTAAAAGTTCATGCCCTTCGAGATCAAAAGTAAAAGTTCATGATAAAATTGGTAAAACAGATAAGTTCGTGTATTTTTGAGACATTTGCCCAAAATAATTTGATTTCCAAGAAGTGTTACTTGATTTTCGTGTGATCTCGAGGGCAAGAGAGTCTTTTCCCCTCCCAATTGTTACTGTTGCCTTTGGAGAATGTGCACATGCGTGTGGAATCAGAAGATCGGCCTCAAAGATTCATATGAATACAAAGGCTGAATCAGAATTGTTGTCGATAATTTTTTAAATTTATCTTTTAAATTCTGGATTCAATAAAATATGCAGCCAATTTTTGAAAATAAAATTTTTGAAATTAACTTTCTATTGCATGCCGGTTGCTAAAATGTGGTACCATGTTCATTTTTTTTGTTATAATTTAAAATTTGAATATTATTTTTTTATAATGTCGAATTGTTCAATATCCTGATTAAAATTGTGATGTAAATTTAGGGTTTACATTTTTATTATACTGTAAGAGCTATGCTATTTATATAGATGTGAATAATCTCTATTATTTTAAATGGATTTAAAACATGGTCTCATTTCCAAGTTTCAAAAATGCCATCAATCAAATTTAGTTTATAATTGGTTAAATATGATTTAGAATAAAATAATGTAAGACATGAAAAAGACTTTTTTATTATTTTCATAATTTCAGTATATTTATCCATTTTCTTAACTTCTTATATTCTGTTAACTATTTTTACGATTCTCTCGAATATATCACCCGATTCTTCTGACCATACAAGAAACTCTTTCAATTCCTCTGTTTTCATTCATTTTTTATTTAATTCAAAATACTCCCTTTTTTTCTATACTCTAATTTTAAATTTTTATAATGGAACTTATAATTGTTAATTTCGTATATAACACGAGTCATCATCTAGTATTTATTTAAGAAGATTCTGACTATGCAAATCGTATCCTTGAAAGGACCATTCCTACTGTGGGGTTGACTATATCATATTTTTTTTAAAAGGAAATGTACTTGCTATGATGTTTCTATTTTATTTTCGTCCATGACAGAATCAAATCAAATCTTTAAGCAAAAAAATTGGACAAATGCAATGACAGCTTCGGCATGTGGTTTTTCCACGTGAAAAGTATTTCATTTTAATAATAATATATACATTAACTACATGGACATGTGAAGGTGAGGAGCAACAATTGCATCCCTTGATTTTTAATATATTACACTAGATGCCAGCTCATACTACCCTCGGAATCGTCTACCCAATTATGAAAATTCTCGTGTTTAAATATTAATTTTGAAATATCATTCGCAATTTTTCTAGAACTGTAATCATAATTAAACAAAAGTAAAATATATGAGTCTAAATAAATGTAAGTCGACTCCTACACAGTTGACCGAAACCGTCGAAAGGTAGTTAATCCACTGAAGGGTTCTAAATAAATCTCGCAACACATAACGTGTCGTGTTTAAACGGGTTCGTGTCAAAAGTACCTCAACCCGTATATGACTCGTTTAATAAACGGGTCATAAACTTTAATCATGAATACAACCCATTTAAAACTGGGTTGAAACGACACGATACATTTAAACTGTATAATTAAATGTGTGTGGTGTAATTATAATTTTAACTTAATATATTTAAAAGGTTAATGGGTTTGACATATAAACATATAATTAAACGGGTTTAATAGTGTCGGGTCGGGTAACGTGGGTTCAACTCGATTCAACCTGTTTATGTAAATGAGTTACATGAGTTAACCCGTTTAAGCTCAATCCGAACATATCTAACTCCGTATATGTCGTGCCGTATAAAACATTGTCAGGGCCTAGTTATAGAGAGGCACAGTGCACAGTGTAAATTGTATATGAGTGTGTACTCATGATAAATTAAGTCGGGATGAGGTGGTGGACGGAGTAATTTTCTTTATCTCTAACGAAGTCGCCAGACTGTGGACGATTGGAGCTCGACCCACTTTAAAGTCCTATTTCGTGTGGCTATTTCTTGGAAAAAAACACGAGAATGATCAGACCGTTGGAATCCTTGTCACTTCTAGATTTTATACGGAAAAAACATGGGTCAACATTGAAATTATCAGGTTTATTATGAAAATTACAATTTTAGGAAAATCATTTACAGACCTAGCTCAACCAAGAAAGACCCGGGAGCCACATGATGGATTCAAGGGACGGAGTATGGGAGTCACCACCTAGGATCTGCCTAAGGATGGTTATCCAACTCCTCATGAGATTTGTCCATTATCTTGACTCTCATTTGCCCATTGAAAGAGAGATTAAGGATAAGAAAAATGGGTATCTAATTGGGAAGATATGTGAATAGCACCTCGATCAGGCCCAACTTTCGTCGACTTCACTATTCCCATCTCATGAGAGTCTAGAATTAATTTATTGTGATCGTCATAAACCCTATTTCAGTATGCATAGCGAGAAATAATCATTTACGAGCAACTATAAAATAGCGATATGGTCAGTCAGAGCGCGAGCTGTGCAGAACAATCAATTAGTCATACAGCAGACATCCTTCCTTATTTCCCACAACCTTACAGGATACTAACTTCAGTTTTAGCATAGCATAAATTCAGTTCCAGCAGCTCTAATGCAATTCAAATTTAAAACAACTAATTCTTGGTGTGGTGGGATTTTCTTACCCCATAATTGGGACATCATTTCTATATAAGTCGAGAGAGTCTCATGTGTAGAGGGATACACCACGTGAAAGTGCTAACGTGGTGTCACGAGCCAATTAGATTCTGTATTTTCAAGATTTTTTAATAAAATCTAAACGGGAAAAAATCAAACCTAAATGGGGAAAAATAACCACTAAAAATGGCTTGACTTGATTCACTCATGATATCACATTAGTACGGTCACGTGGTGTACCGGTTACATACAGGACTTTCTTCTCTTGATGGCCGGAAGTGAGGTGGACCCCACACCGGGTCTGACTTGTCGAGCTTATGGAGCTGTAGAGCAATCGAGGTTCCTGAAAGGTCCTTCAGTCGTGCATCTATGGTGATGTGACAATCGAAATCCTAATTATAGTTGTCAAATCTTCCCGCCTCTCCTAATTTCTCCCCCCAATTTTTCTGTCATTTTCGGTTGAGACTAGGGATAGTAATTTGTCCGGGCCGTGCCGCACGGCCTGCCCCGCTCCTATTTGGGGCAGGTCGGCCCAATCCCGCCCCGTCCAACCCGTCTATATATATTGTTATATTATATAATTATATATTTTAAAATTAATTTACTTAATTTATGAATACTTTTGTATTATAAATTAGATAATAATAGTTATATTTTATCGAAATTATGTAAATTTTAAATTTATTTAATTAAACTATTATAAATATGTAAATTAATATCATATTTTCAATTATATTCCACATAGTATTAATTAATAACTAGACCTGCACCCCGTCCCGTCCCGACCCGACCAGTGTGGGGCGGGGTATGACCCGGCCCGTTAGAGTGTGGGGCGGGTCTAGGTATCGAAATACCCGGTCCGCCCCGGCCATTGCCATCCCTAGTTGAGACGCATCCAATTTATAAAAAGGGGATAGAATCCACTGTTCTGCAAATGATTCACCATCTTGGTGGATCATCAACTTCGGCTGAGGGATAGTTGATTCAGTCGTCGAGAAAAAAGGTGTATTGAATCGATGAATGATCAACCGATCCGTGAATAAATCCACGGATCATCGGATTCCACTCCGTGGTGCATGCAAATTATTATCTACACTATTGGTGTTTGATTAGCCTTTCGGTGGATTATTCATCTAAATGGTGAATCTTCTTTCCTTAGCCTGTGTTTGTGTTAGTAGGGGGTGAATGGGGGGAAAATTTTCTCTAATTTGACTATATAATTTTAATATAAGGAAAAGGGATGGAGGGAAATTTTTCACTCCAATTTCCCTCCAAAACCTAATTTCCTTTCACTCCGATTTGGGTTGAATGAGGGGTGAAATAACTTATAAAAATTCGTTTAAAATAAAATTACCTAGTTACTCCTGTACAAAATCAATAAAAAAATCATATTATCATTTTTCAACGTGTACTTTTGATAGTATAACTGTTGTTGGTCATCACTTGAGAATGGACCAAACAACTAGAGGTTTTATGATACTCAGTAATTTATAAAAAAAATTACGAATTTTTACATTAAGACTACATTTCTCGTTCTGGTTGAGATTATAACGATATTATATTTGGATTATTAGCTTGCTTGGTATAATACATGTCTCGTTTATACTGTGTGTTGCGTGACATATATAATTTAACTTTTTTTTTAAAATGAAATTAGACGTATAATTAAAGATAATGATATATTTTCCTATTAACAATAATTTATATGCATGCAAGGTAAATTTTTCACATACATTCCCCTTATTATAATACATCCAAACAACATAAATAGTTATCATCCATTCCCCTCCTTTTCCTTCCCCTCCCTCATCCAAACAAACCCTTATCTTTAAAAATGTGTTAATGAGAAAAAGTGGCACACATCTCCAATCACCTTACACAAATAACACCAGTTTATAAACAATTTAAAAAATAATACTAAATTATGTAAAATGTCCTCTTTGTCCTTGAAAAAAATATGCTCCCTCCTCTCCACTGTTTCCCGCCCCTTTTCCTTTGGGCAATCTCTCTCTCCTCTGCTGCACTCTGTCCTTTGCCTTCCATTTTCAGCCTTCTTCTTGAGTTCTCTCTCCCTCGCAAGCTTTCTCCCTTTTTTCTCTGCTCGAGGCCGACGACGCCCCCGACGCCATTGACGCCTGATGCCCCCGACGCACCTATGCCACTGACGGCCAACCCCCAACGGGATCGATGATGAGAATGATAGTAGGGATGTAAACCAGCGGCCGGAGTGGCAGAATGTGATACGAGGAGGAACAACAATGGCGTGGGAGGGGAACGACAACAGAGGGAGAGAGAATTAGGTTTCAGAGGAGGAAGAGTAATGGGAAGGGTAAAAATGGTATTACAAAAAAGTTTGTTAAAAAGGTTTAAATAGTGGTGCTACATTTTAAAACCAGTATAAATTGGTGCTAGTCTTAAAAGAACCAATTCTTTTTGTGCTACATAAATTTTCAACTCTCTTTAAATTCAACCGGTTTACTTGTTTTGTAAAACTGGGTTGGAATCCGGGTGTTTACAGTGATACTCACTCAGTATTTACTCCTAACTATCTCACCTGTAAAGGAAGCCTTTCAATATCATTTCTTCTTAGAAATCCATGGGGAACCTTGAATTTTCAAGATATTATCATTATTTTTTAATGGATCTTTTTTGTCCCACTTGAATTTCATGATTTGTTGTACTGAAACAATCATGAAAACTATTTAGATGGTTAACATTACCGTGATTTAGTCACGGCGCTGTGGTGCACCACTCATGGTCAAGGTACGATACCACTAAAGTGTTGTACAGGGCTCCATGTGAATATGCTTGTGCACGTGACATAAATTGCCATCAAACCTGATTGATATGGTACTATGTCCAAGTGTTGTACAGGGCTCCATGTGAATATGCTTATGCACGTGACATAAGTTGCCATCAAACCTGATTGATATGGTACTATGTCCAAGTGTTGTACAGGGCTCCATGTGAATATGCTTGTGCACGTGACATAAGTTGCCATCAAACCTGATTGATATGGTACTATGTCCATGTCCTGTTCTTCATGTCGTATCAGAATTTACCACATTAATTAATAATATCACTATTTTGTGTGCAAGCTTTTATAATCCATTTATTAGATCATTCAACAATTTAATCAATCGTCTATTTATCAATAATATAGATTAAAAAAAGAATTTAACGATTGATGATTATTTTTTACTTATTTCAAGGATCATCAAGTGAACAGTAAAATATAATTTTTTTCTATTTTCTATAAGGATTTCGACGTGTAACCATGGGAAAGATTTTATAAATCTTGATAGTGTTGTATTGTTAAGGTTTAAAAAGTTATAATATTAGTTTAAAAGAGTTTTAACCTTAGTTCAAAGGATTGTAAGTGATCAATTACAAGTCTTTGAACTGACATTACATTTATTTAAATTGATCTTATAAATTTTAAAGAATTGCAAATAATAAATTATAAATTTTTTAAACAGAAATTGCAACCAACTGCTGTATCAGACATTGCATCCTCGTGCAAGCCATGTTTTTGTCTTTCCGCACATCTTCTTTCCATTGCCTGCACATTAAACAACTTCCAACAGTATCTAATTTATAATGAACATAATAATTGACTCCCCACTTAAAATGATATGTAATTATGCTCTAACCATGTGAAGAGTGACCTAAAACTCAGATTTCCAAGTCGGGAATTGGTCATTAAATCATACCAATTGTAATATCAACACCAACTGTGCGGTGTCATCAAGTTGTTAAAGTCTTCCGTAACCATGGTCCATTGGGTGGACATACTTCCACCGGCCGCAATCCAAAAGGAAACTGCACAAACTTCGGAAAATTTTATAAAACCGGTAAAGGTATAGTGCCGGTCGCGTTCGCACCGCTGGTACTTGTTTGGAGTATTGGTAAATTATAAGAAAAGTTAAAATTACATGTAAAATTTCAATAATTGTAAAATTTTGTTAGAAAATAAATTGAAATTTGAGATTGTGGAGTTTGAAATATTGTAAAGTTGATTGTTAAATTTGGTGGGTGTAGGTAAAAATGTTGCAAATTTGATGTAATCTGAGGATACTGCATATCTTTACCAAGCACATTGTAAAGTTTTAATCAATGTAATTTTATATTATAATCAACTTTATAACCAAACATCATAATCGGTGGTTTTGTTGGGAAGTAGTTTTAACCAATTTATAATGGCATGTCTGCCATTTTCACAAGGAGAAGTGGGAAGTAGATGAAAGATAATATTACTTAAGCAATTGAGCATTTTTTAGAACTGGCTCACTTTTAAAGTAATAGAATAACACTGTTATAACCATCATTCTAAAGATAAAAGGAGCATGCTCATTTAAAGACTACAGGTCAATTAG
This sequence comes from Lagerstroemia fauriei, assembly GCA_025802135.1. Taxonomy (NCBI): domain Eukaryota; kingdom Viridiplantae; phylum Streptophyta; class Magnoliopsida; order Myrtales; family Lythraceae; genus Lagerstroemia; species Lagerstroemia fauriei. Next base: position 10,459 of record JAOYND010197842.1, read on the forward strand.
TCTAAACAAATGTAGTGTGTAAAATAATTACAAATATACTGATGAGAAAGAGAGTCCAGTACAGTTGATACTGCGCTAACCCTGTGAACTAGAGATCGTAAGTTCAATCTCATAAGTAGGACTTTTCATGCATCATCTGTCCCCTCTTTCTCTTATCCTTTGAGGTTTATACGCTTCTCTTATATGCCGAAAAAATAATGAAATAGATTCAAGTCACTTATGAATAAACTTCAATGAAGGTGGATTAATTTCTAAAATTGGTCTTTAAGCTTCGGAGATTACACGTATTATGAAGAAATCAAGAGTTAGGAGAGCAGACAAGGAGGCTTAAGCTAGAACTATTATGAGTAAGCTAGATCAAATTACTAGGAAATTTTGGTGGGGAAGAACCATGATTCATGTAGGTTTTTCACACCACTGAACCGGGATGAGGTTTGTAATGCCAAATTACTTGGAGGAGGTTTCAGATTCAGGAGGGTTGCAAGTGTAAATAAAGCGATTCTCTCTAAAGTGTCTTGGTCTTTAACGTGTAGACCTAAAAGTCAAGTTGCAAGAGCTGGCTACATATGGTAGTCTTTTAGGCCAAATAGCAGAAACATACTGCCATGTCTCTTACATGAAAAAATTTCTTAAACAGTCCAATCTCGTAGTGATTTTGTGAGGAAGAACTATTAAGTTTCTACCTGACCCTACAAGAGTCTCGAGCTTGTTTCCATCTAAAAGGCTAAGCAATTAGGTAGTGCTACCAAAGTGTCTAATAAACTTAAGTTTGTTTTTCAATCTAGTCGATGTGGGATTTGACTCTCAACGCCCGTTCTCACGTGGTAACGTGCTCATACTTGACATGTGCTCCTAAACATCCGCCCTCAATAACTGACATCGAGTCAGGCATTTCTATTCCTGTCTCGGGTAACGGGGGACAAATTACCTTGAGGTGGCCCTGCTCTTCCTTCTTCGGGCTAATATGTGAGTCAAACTTTTTCTCTGTACTCGATCAGTTGACCATGAGCCGGGCATTTTTCTTCCCGTCTGGGCTTAATGGGCCACGAATTCCATACTCGGGCCTAGTATGCTGTGAGTTTTAGGATTGACCCACTCTGATACTATATTAAATTTCCACCTATGCCTATAAGAGTCTCGGACTCGTTTCCACCTAAAAGCCTAATTAATAGGTGGTAATACTCAATTCTTTTATAAACTCAAGTTTCTTCTTCTACCTAGTCAATGTGGGATTCAATTATCAACAAGAACCAATTAAATTATTTTGATTAGTGATAATTAGGGCAACTGCTCGGGTGATTAATACCAATTTACCTATTTATCACAATCTAATTATTATTTTCTCTTATCACAAGGTGAAGTAGGATCAGTTAAAAACTTCTCCTCTTACATGGAAGAGACTACAAACATGTAAGTCTACTCTTGTTAAAAGGTGCCTGTAAGTTAATAAGTGATTGTAAATACACATCAGTGGTCTGACCCATGGATATCCAATCATCCAGCTTTTTTAGCCCAACCTGCAGATAATGGAGTGAGTACTGTGTGTAACAGGTATATCACGTGCAGAGCTGATGTGGTATCACAAACCAATAAGAATCAGCTATTTTAAGATTTTTTTTAATAAAACCCTATGAAAAATAACCTAATCCTACCGATTTGTGACAGCACATTAACTGTATACCGGTTACATACAAGACTTTCTCACTGATGATGCTACAAATTTTTATAGGCGATTTAATTTGAATGCTACTATTAGCCTTACTTTTATTGTATGCAATTTAATCATAGACAACCCCAGAAGATGGAATCAGCCATTACTAAGAATGTTATTCAATGCAACCACAGTCCAAAAAATATGTAACATTTTTCTCTTCCTAAGATATGCCAACCTGATGGTTTTTTCTGGTTTTTGTTGGGTTCGGGAAATGTAAAACGAGAGAATTGATATTGAAGTGTGTATTATGTATTTCATATCCCCCTTTGTTCTTGAGTACATGAGGTATATAAATACATATGAGAAATGTTACATGACAATCAGTTAGCTTAATTCCCGGGATTAGGAGATCCCGGGGGTATGGGCGATGCAGGAGGAGTGGCCGGTGTAAGGGCGTGGGCTGTCAGAGTCTGGGTGGCCAGAGGCATGGGCGCCCCTGTGGACTTTCTAATCCAGCGCCCCTTGTCAAAGGGCTTCATAGATTGGGCCAGGCTTCCTCGTGGGCCGTCATGGGCCGATCCCAAGCGGGAGAGTGGGCCTATAGCCGGTGCCCATCACTTGCCCCTGAGTTCCTCGTGCGTTAGGGCGCGAGGAAGTAATTTGAAATTTCAAAAGCTGAGGGCTGCCCCCGTACTGACACGTGTCGCTCTTACAACCTTTCTGGGGATTGTGTGGTTATAGGGAGGGGCGTGACGCCTCATTAATCTCCCGGGCACGTCAATCGTCCCCTTTCTAATCATGACGCCCGCCGGGCCTTGTTGACTTCCCAAGCATGCCAGTTGTCCCCATCCAGTCGTAACGCCGAGCCTCTTCAGCTTCCCGGTTATTTCAATCGTCCCCTTCATAATCAATAAGGCCGAGCCTTTTCATTTTTCTCACTCAGCACCTTCAGCCTCAATCTCGTCAGCATCCCTCCTCTCCTCTCTACGAGCTCTCGTTCACCTTTCCCCCTCTCTCTGAGCCCTTGCTTCCATGGCATCCTCGAGCCGTCCCACCACCTCTACAGCATCAACAAGTGAGGAAATCTTCGAAAACAGACTCACCTCTTCTAGATTCCTCACCGTATTGAGATTAGGGAGGATAGGAGCAGATTTTGCCCCTCGATTTCCCATCGAGGGCGAAGAACCCTTGGACCCACGCCCGGGGGAGTTCCTTTAAGTCAGGCGAACGACTCCTCGCAGTCCTCTATCCATGCGAAGTCTTTACCCGCCTTGATCCGTTGGAAAAAAGGGAAGCACTTATCTCCAGCTTCTGACAGAAACCGTGATAGCGCTGCCAAGCGGCCCGTGAGGCATTGCGTTTCCTTGATATTTGTCGGGGACCTCATATCCTCGATGGCCTTGATTTTTTTGGGATTCACCTCAATCCCTCGGTTCGAAAGCATGAAGCCTAGGAATTTTTCAGACCGTACTCCAAAGGCGCACTTCTTGGGATTAAGTTGGAGGTTATGCCTTCTCATCACCTCGAACGCCATCCGCAGGTCAGAGGCATGCGCGGTTGCCTTCTCTGACTTGATGATCATGTCGTCCACATAGGCTTCCATGGTTGCCCCCAGTTGGGCCGTGAACAGCCTATTGACTAGGCGTTGATACGTGGCTCCGGTATTCTTGAGGCCAAAAGGCATGACGCGGTAGCAGGATATGCCATCATCGGCATAGAAAGCCGTCTTTTGCCGATCATCCGGATGCATGGATATTTGATTGTAACTGAGTACACATCCATGAAGCTGAGGAGTTCATGGCGCGTCGTGGCATCCACCAACTGGTCTATCCTGGGGAGCGGGTAGGCATCTTTAGGGCACGCCTTGTTGAGGTCCGTGTAATCCACACACATCCTCCATTTGCCGCTGGGTTTTCGCACCAAGACAACGTTTGCCACCCATGTTTGGAAGTGAACTTCCTCAATGAATTCAGCGGCAAGGAGCTGAGCAAGCTCTTTCCGGACCGCTTCGCGACGCTCGGCCCCCATAGATCGTCGTTTCTACACGACAGGCTTCGTGCGCGGATTGACCGCGAGATGGTGTGAAATAATTCCAGGGTTAATATCGGGCATGTCTACGGGGGTCCAAGCAAACAAATCAGAAAACTCACGCAATAATGCTATCAGGCTTTCCTTACAGGCAGGGGTTAAGTCTGCTCCGATTTTAACTCGTCGTATCGGGGCGAGCAGGACTTCCTCCAATTCTCCCACAGGTGTAGGGCGCTCGACCTCCTCGCGAGAATCTGGCTCGATCTGGAGCGATGGTTGAGAACGCGCCTCTTTCAACGCTGTCATGTGGCATCGTTTAGCTACCTGGTGGCTACCACAAACTGCTCCAGTCCCGCGGGGGTAGGGAATTTGAGCATCTGATGGTATGTGGACGGTATTGCCCTCAGAGCATTCAGGGTCGGTCGTCCCATGATGGCGTTGTAGGCTGATGAGACGTCGACTACCAGGAAGTTGGTCATGCAACACGAGGTCTTGTCTCCGTCCCCTAACGTGAAGGGCAACGTGATGGCGCCACGGGGGTAGACCGATCCTCCATTGAACCCGACAAGGGGCGTGTCGACAGGGGTGAACTTTTCCCTCTTGTTGTCCTGAGGGCCGCGGTCATCTTGCCTCCCTGCGGGGGCTTCCTTGCATTTTGCATCATTCCTCCTCCAGTCCATTTCTTCGATAGCCATGAAACGCTGGGTTCGGGTTGCCAAATCGGCGAAGTCATTCGGCGGGTCAATGATCAGGTTCTTGACGAACTCGTCATCCCGGAGGCCGTGCTGGAACGCCACCATCTTCTCCTTCGGGGTTAGATCTTCCACTTCGGCCACTACTTTCATGAAGCGTTCGTACCATTGGCAGAGGGGTTCTCTGTCGCGTTGCTGCATCCCGAAGAGTTCCATTGGCTTGCGTTTTATCCGCAGGGATCCCGCAAATCGTTCCAGGAATCTGTCTTTTAACAACGCAAAACTCGCAATAGACCCCGGATCCAGGGAGTAGAACCAATAGGCCGCGAGGCCTTTTAGCGTCCCGGGGAAAAGGAGGCATTGGATCTCGTTAGTCGCTCCCATTCCTAACAAGGAATTGACGTGGGTGCGCAGGTGATCCCGAGGGTCCGTTCTACAGTCTTAAGTTGCGATTTGGGGCACCCGGAACTTGTGGGGGAGGGTTACGACTTGGATCTCTGCGGAGAAAAGGCTGGTGACGTCCTCTTCTGCGGCGAGGAGACCATAGCGTCGGCGATTGTTTGCTTCCAAGGACTTGGCCACACGGTCCTGCACCATCTTCTGTGCCTCTCAGGCAGTCATGTTGTTACCCGCCTGGGTAACACCATTTTCGCTGGGGGACGGCGCCAAGCGCGAGCTCATCGCAGCCTTGGCGGGGGCAGCGCCCATGGTGTCGCCGGCGCCTTCTTGCCGCTCGCCCAAATGCCGTGATACGGCTGCTTCTACAAGGGAGGCGACGCGGCGCTCGATGAGTTGCTCCACGGTCGTCGCGTGTCGGCCGGCAGAGTCTCGAGGATCGCATCTTGCCCAGGATTCGCATGAGGGCCGGCGGCCACGGCAGCAGCTGGGTTGGGAACCGGTTGGGGGTTGCGGTGTGGTGCGTGAGGTAGGGAAGGGAAGTTGTGGGCAGAGCTGGCTCCTGCTCGGTTACTACTAGTCCGGGCCATGGCTTTTCGTTCAAATTTTCCACAGACGGCGCCAAATGTTGGGTTCGGGAAATGTAAAACGAGAGAATTGATATTGAAGTGTGTATTGTGTATTTCATATCCCCCTTTGTTCTTGAGTACATGAGGTATATAAATACATATGAGAAATGTTACATGACAATCAGT